>JAQFYG010001015.1:0-21957 GCA_034694325.1 Entomobrya corticalis
ATCTTATCTTTTATCGTTCAAATTTTTTAAAATGTATCTTTTATCGTTATCGTTTTGCACACTTTTTAGATATTGATGGATATATGGGATTTTTTGCCAATTTTTTGGGAAAATTGTGATTTCTAGTACCCAGAAGCCCCTTAATTACGCCAAAAGGTGCTTTATGTAGTATGAGTTGTCATTTTAAGCCCATTTTTGCAAGAAAATGGAACTGAATTTGCATAATTTTGGTGAATCTTTATCTTTTATCGTCATCGTTCAACGTAGCGTTTTGAAAAAAGTTATCTTTATCATTATCTTAATCGTTAAGATATTTGAGATTTTAACGTTTATCGTTATCTTTATCGTTCTCATCAAGGGGATTTATCTTTGAAATTTATCTTTTGTCGTCGACGTTTCCATTTTCCAAACACTGTTCACCGGTTGGTTTTCTCTTGGTTTTCAAACTAATAATAATAAAAGTAATTGACAGCCATGATTACACAACAATGGTTTTTCCCAGTAGCTGACCACTCTGACCCCAGCGATCCTTCATTCTGCTTGCCTCTTCTAAGTATCCTTCAAAACGTTGAAAATCCTCCAAGGAGTCCATATGCAAGGCGAATCTCGGCCAGATTCTTAAATTACCCCATTCAAATGATTTTGGTAGTGGCCAGTTCAATGGATTTGGAGGCGTCAGTGGAAGAATCAGGTTTGTTTTTGTTAGGTAACAATTCTTCCATTTTCGTTGACCATTTTGTCGACCACTCTTGAAATCCGGTGGTAGACGAGTCGATTGATTAATATTTCTTTTTTTCTGAGCCAGGGGAGAACAAACTGAAGGATTTCCTCCAGTCGACAGATTTCGACTGAAGCTCCACGACCAGAGATTTTGAAGTTATCTAGGAGATCTTGAAACAGGGTGCAGGTCCAACCAATGTTGAGCAGGTCACGAGGGTTTGGATCCAGATACTGGAAGACCTCCAGCCATGCCTTTCCATAAACAATAATTTATTAATTTTTTTAGCTTGAATGTGAGATCCCACATTAGATGGTTATTTAATTACGAAGGAATAAACATTTTTAATTCTTACATCTTTAGAGAGAAGTTGGAGGGGACACACTGTAGGATTTTCATTCATTGTTGCATCAAGAATTGTGCAAAATTTTAGACAGAACAATTAGCTACTACCTCTACTCTATGACTTTCAGCATTGATATATAATTTTCAAAGACAAAAAGTGACGTATTTATCTACTTGAAAATCGAAAGAAAAATATAAACTAAAATTACAGAGAAAATGTAGCAAGAAACAGTCCAAAAATATTTTTTCATTCTCAAAATTAATTATTTTTTAATATTATTGATCTCATAACAATGTTGCTTGGCGAATATTATATAAGCTTATTAAATATTTTTACAATTTCTAAGAAATATCAGATTTTGATTTGGATAAAAAAGTTAACTGGACTAGAAACTATGCATTCTTCAATATTTTATTAAATTATGGCGTATATTTAAAGGCTTTATAAACTTTGCTTTAGTTCAAGGTAGAAAAGTCAAAGTAATTGTTTTATTTTGTTACTGGACGTTAGAAAATAAATGTTTTCAAATGCTTGAACAAAATTGGATTTTAGATAAGAATTGTAATTTGACTACTGCTCGTATTCCAACGGACCACCCTGCTGCCTATTTTACCTTTTTTATTGGGAATGGGTGCAGAGTGCAGAGATACGCCGGTTCATGTGGAGATTTTGACAGATCAGAAGTGGGAGTGACATGTATAACTATTTGTGGAAAAAACAGATCATATTTTTGTTTGTGCTTGACCAACACACATTCTTACGCATACAATACAAAGTTGTCAGTTTTAATTGTTGTTTGAGTTGATTTATAAAGTAAATACAAATTGGGATTCTTCAATAAAACAATAACAAGTTGAAAGAAAACTGCAAAAGATGAGGTGTTTGGGAATGCATATAGTGAGTAACGAGCTGAAGGCAGCGGAGCAAAATATTTTGGTTTTACTGAATAAATTGGAGATGTCTCGCAAAAATGTTACAACATTACGTCAACTTGTTCATGAAAATGAAGAAGAGAAGAGTCTTTTGGAGAAAGCATTTGAAGGAGAGAAAGTATCCAAGAATAATTTGTGCAATCGCTTTGATCAGTTTTTAATTGATTTTGAGTCCGAGTTGGTATATCATGATGCCCCTGGGGCAAAGCGATACAATCAAGACCAAGTGATGATAGAAAGTGGATGGGATGAGGAGATGTGTTTTGAGAGGAGATGTGAATCAGTTTTGAGGAAATGTGAAGATCTAAATTTGGATAATAGTATGTTGAGGGCGGAATTGATGGATAAAAATAGAATCTTTAAGACTTTGCAAAAAGAAATTGAGAAGTTAAGGGTGGCTGTTGATGAGAAAAGTGATGGTAAAGAGGCACCCCCTGGGAGAATGGACGAGGGGACGCCAGCACCGATAGAGGAAATACATCCACCGCCCATGGAAACGTTATCCCCAGCAGCCATTGAAGAGGTGACCACAAGACGACCCCGAAGGGCCCATACAGGAAAGAAAACTGGCAAAGAAGAGTTTTTGTGTGAAGAATGCCATGAAGATTTTGAGTACTTCTGCGTACTTAAAGCCCACAAGTTGCGGTGTAGTCCCCTTCCGGTTGCACCTAAAAATCAAAGCAAGCAAACCCGAAGTGACCAATTGGATGAGAAATCCAAAAGGACTATAGCATCATCATCATCAGGTCCTGCATCCGTTTCCTCCAAGATTGATCGACGTCGTAAACTTAAACTTGAGTAAGTTTCTTATTTTCTTAAGGAAAGTTGTAATTATATTTATTGTTACTACGTACTTATGCACATATAATTATAAACATAATTGTTATTTTAATCAGTGGATGAGCTCCGGGATCAACAAAACAACCAAGAAAGGATTCTGTTATGGCTGTAAAGTCTACCGCAGAAGATGTCAAGGCGTCGACATCATCATCATCATCAACTTACGCGTCAACATTTTCAATTTAGGAGAATTCGGATAATTTCATGACCCATTTTTTGCGGTAAGAACTTTATGGAATAATGTTCTGATTTAAAAGATCGTCTCAATTTTATTTTTAGTTTGAAGACAAAAATGACATTTGAATGAATGATGTTAGATTTAAACGACAAAAGAGAAGTACTAATATTAATTCTAAATATTTTAATTGAATGTATTGAACGCTATATTTAAATTGAACTGAATCAAATTATTTTACATAATATGGTTTGTACAGATGTAAATACTAAAATTTGTTTGGATTTGACGGATTAAATCTTATTAAAAATCAGACTTAATTACATTTGAATTTTGCATTAAAATCAATTAAGTCTATTGTCCCTTATTGTCCACTATTCCCTTTGATGCTGGATGAAAGACGAAAAGAAAATATAGAATTGAAGCCACAACTTCCGGTCCAAACGTTTTCCAATGTCCTAGGAGACGGTGGCCTTTGCCTATAAATAGGGTTTGCACTTGGAGGAAAAGTTACAAACTTTGGTTGGCTTTCTAATTGTCAACTTCTCTTGACCTGCTCCAGTCTCAACCGTACTCCTAACAACAAGTTGGGAACTTCAACCGGAAAAGTATGTCTATATATTATTTTGAAGATTTTATTTTATAAATATTTTTTTCAGGTCGAAAATCCAAATATTTTTCTTGATTCTTTGATAATATTCTTGTTTTTATTTTAGCAGGCATCGCAAGTACATAAAATTGAAGCAACCACTTCCGGTCCAAAGGCCGTTTGATTTTTTTATAAATAGGGCTTGCGCCTGAAGGAAAGGTATCAAACGTTATTTGGCTTTGTAACCGTTTACAAGTCCTAACCGTCTCGAATCTGTGCAAAAAAGGACACAAGTTGCAGATAACTTGCATTGGAGGAAACCTCAACAGAAAAAGTAAGTCATTATATTTTTTTTGAAGTTTTTATTATAGAAAAGCTGTTTCAAAGTATTTTTCTTGGAATTTTAAATAATATTTTTGTTTTTATTTTTGCAAGGGTTTGTGTGGCATCATGGGATCGAAGAGGCAAAAAATGGATCAACCCTCCGTTTGGGAAAGAGCTCCCGGAAATGCCGCTGCAAATCGGGAGGAGCATCTTCTCCAGCAAATTGTAGTTTTGAGAAGAATCCACGCACAGGAGATGATAGGAGTGAACGACCAACTGGTTCAGATGACCGCTCTAGTAAACCAGGAAAGGCAAAGGGCGGCCCAGCTGGAAGCGGCAATGGAAGATGATCGGAACAGGTTCAGGAACCTGGTCGAACAGATGAGGCGGCAAATGGAGGACCAACGACCTAAACCTGGACCACAGCCAGATCCTAGAAATATTGCATAGGCTTCCACACAAAATAAACCGGCGTCCGGACACCGGTGTTTAAAGATAGCATAATGCAATAACCTTTACTATTTTGAATATTAATTTGATAATCATTCTTCTTATTTTTATCTTTTCAGTGAATCTAATCCGATCATCAATTCTGGTGCTTGTGAAAAGAAAGCGGCGAAGATTTTATCAAATATTTCAGCGTTGTCATTGTACCTATTATTCTGTTCAATGAACTAAGATACAGTAGTATTCGTATAATTATTTAGTTTTGTCATGAATTATTGCGCGAAAACAATAAAATTAGTTGTCCATCTATCAATAAAGTAGTCAGAGATACTTAGGATGAATTTAGTAAATACAAATTGACTTCAAAAATAAATATATTCAATACTAATTTATTTCAAGATGAGGAAAAAATGTGGGGCATTGTGAACATTCAAGTTAACGATAAAGTGTTAAGTAAGAACGATATATTACCAAAGCTATAAAGATAACACATCAAAAAGCTGCAAAACAAGTCATGTCATTATGCTGCTATGTGACTATATGAATGCCATATCGTCAGTCACCCTGATGTCACCATTAATTCACAAAAACATCATCATCAACTATTTCATAAAAATCTTAAAATTTTTCATCTCTCAATTTACAGCTTTTTCAGTTCGCATAGTAATGCCATGAACAAAGGTCAGTTCCTTTTCGTATAAATTATTATAATACTTCCTCTGAATTTTTTCTTGAAAATGCATTTTTGTCGATACTCATGATTTTATTGCTTGCAAGCAGCATCTATAAACAATTAAACAAGATTTAAAAAAGATTCTTTAAGTTTATACTTTTACTTTAAGTTCTTTAAGTTTTTTCCCAACTCATTAGGTTTTATGATAATCTTTTGTTTATGCGTTTAATTGCAGGTCAGGAATCCGTCCAAATTCAATATGTTGCCATTTCAAATAATTGTTTTTATTTCTTACATAAAAGACAACAGTAGTTAATCACGTCATAAAATTTATGGTTATATCCAATATCATAATACAATTTTATGCTTATTCAAGCCAGATCCTTTTTGCATGTGACGATATAACGAAAACAAAAACTATTTTTCGGAGTAAAGATTACAGCACCACGATGAGTGAAGCTGAACGAGGCAATCTTGAGAGCCGAATACCTATCGATTCTGCCGATACTCTGCAATGTGTTTATTGACAATAGAAGAAATTTGAGGAAGCCATAGCTACCGAAAATGATAATGATGACGTTGACCAACCAGAAGTAGGCTCAAACCCAGGTGCTGATCCTGACAGATATAACAATGTTTTTAACTACTGCAGAGCAAAAGGTGCTGAATTCATTGAGGAGTTGGTTGGAAAAATCCAAAAGCGTTTTGATGCCCAGAAAGACATAAACACTACGCCGGGTGCAAGACGGAAGGCAATAAGTGAATCAATTCATGAGTTGTTTGATCTAAAAACAATTCTGGAAAGAGAACTCCATGATTTTTTACGTGCATCATTAGAAGTTTATTCAAGTTTAGCAAAAAAAGCAGGATTTCTTGGTCTTACTGCTATAATGCCTTTGCTAGAGAAACAGTATATAAAAAGTGCTGCTTTAAAATACGCAAAACGACCGTTTGAATATGCTAAAACAACCGAAAAGAAAAGTGACACCGAAACGTTTTTTTCATGGAGTTAATAATTGGTAAACATGAAGCGGAAAACTTTAAAGATATAAATCATTTACTCACCACTGCTACCGTAGGAATTGCAAAAGAATCTACTTTCGAATCCATGGCATCTACCATTAAGTCTATTCACGACCACCGTGGCAGCTTGGGTTACGACAAAATGTCGCGAGCAGCATTTATAACTAAAAACGGCCCACCTCCAACAGAAAAGGCAAAAGCAATTTTTAAGACAATTGTTAAATCTGTCGTCATTGATCAGATTACCGAAGATGAAGGTATATATCTAGTTTAATAAGGTATGTTATACGTGTTTTTGAAACCGATTAAATGACACTTTTTATGAAAACTATTGTTGTTGGTTTAATTGGACAAACACAAAATTTAATTTGGTACACATTGTCGTACCTTTAGTATCTGTATTTTTATGTATAATAATTTCATAAATTTACATTTTTTATTTGCAGTATCATGCAGTATTAGCAATTCATTTTACATTGAGATTTTATTTTCATACATATCTACACACACATGTATATTCATTCCTTTGCACGCATGTAAGCTTCCAATAATCGATTCAAGACAACACGTAGGCATTCCTTTGCGTATCACTAAAAAACAAAAAAAAGAAAAAAATGTATCCTATTATGTAATGTTTGCATGAATTACCTACATCAAAACAAGTCTTACATCGTACCACGAACAAAAAAGTAAAAAAATGAAAGAATACAGAAGTAAATATTATTGCTTGCTATGAAGAAAAGAATTTTCAACCACAATGTACAGAAGAACACTTAAAAGTTTGGAAAGTAATGCATAAAAATATGGGAGCACCAAATCGCAGTTACCATTGAGCTACGTACCTAAGTGATTTTCGTTTTTGTGTGCATAAAGCGTGACTTTGGAAGCAGAGAACAAAAAGTAAAACTCTTATGTTCTAAAAGCTTGATGCTTGTGTACTGTTTAGTTTATTGAATGTGCAATGTGCAAGAAAGTCTCATAGACTTATAAATTATCTCACAGTATAGATTTTGGCAATTGCGTCGCTCTAAATGTTTACATTTTGCATTATATTTTGTTATTATATTTCAGCAGTATATGATTTACTTTAGTGGCGTACGAATCCGTAAAAGGCGATTTAAGTTAAATTTTCTTTGAAATCATTTTCCACAATGTCCACATGTTAAGCAATCCATCTTTTGTTCTGGCGCTGGTATAGGGCAGTAACTGTGACTTCTATGCTTTAACACGGTTTGCATACATGAACTTTGAAACGTACATTCTATTCCAATGATAATAAGCCCAAATGGATACGTGTCTTCAATTTCCCGACGATAAAATCGTCTTTTGTGGTAATTTAAAGCATTAGAATCTTTGAATGAGCCTTCTGCACAAACATCACATAGTCGTTTTCCCTTTACTTTCCACAAATTTCGCTCGACTGCAAAGTTTTTAAGATATTCACCGTATCTTATGCCTTCAGCAATATATTCGCAAACAGCCTTATTGCCGCGTTGCTGCTTTTTTTGCTCAGCAATTCTGGCATTCCGTTCTTCTTTGAATGTTTTTTTTCCCAACGTCATCACCAGCATTTAAGTCCATCTGCATTTTGTAGGCCGTCGTCAAAAGACACGAGCACGTATTCTGTCGACTTTTAGAAAATGTTTGCTCCGTTCATAATTTACAAGGGATTCGCTCCTTTTTTCTATTGTATTCCATTGTAAGGGCTCTTTTGAGAGCATTACATTTCCTGTCTTTTTTTGTCATCTTTCCAAGCTTTACATAAATTTGAAGTATAAGAAATCCACACAATATTTCCTTCCTTAAAAGACGGGCAAGTACGACACCACGGACAATGGTACTCTCCATCCTTTTGATATTGTCTTTCAAACTCAACCAACTTTTCAAAACACAAAGTTTCACAGAAGTGGTGTGGCTTGTCATTGGGTTTGCACAAACGACTTATTCCTATTCCCTTGAATGGTTTTGGAGGCGTCCCACACATAGAACAACAGTATAAACCTTCTATCATCTCCCTGAAATCAAAGGAGCGTAAATGTACAAATACAATATTGTAAATGATAAACGATTTAGGAATGGGTTACAAACATGCGTATTTGGTACCTGTATTAAAATACGGGGTCCAGTCTACTTCATTTCAAGGACCCATCTTTGACTTGTGAAGCATTATTGTGTCAACACGTGTCATTATAGCACTGCAATATAATAATAGGCTATATAAAATTTTAAAACTGACACACAAAAACCAATAATTTATTTGCATTACCCTTGATTGGCACTGTTCTCTTCCCCTTGATATGTTTTTTTCCATTTTATAAGTTACATTAATAGAGTGCAAATATAATCGAGGTAGATAAAAGATAATATAAAATCAAAATATTGCAATAATCTTATAAACAATAAGTTTTTATTATGAGATGATGGTTCACATGTTATGTGAAAATACAAATATTTAGTATTTCAGTTCTACCACAATATTATGCATCCAAGCATCAAAACAAAAATATGGCAAAAAACATTTTTAAATGTGTGCGCTTTGTATTTTAAGGTCGGTTTCTCTATTCATACTACAAAATACTACATAAGTGAAATATTGGCTAAAGATACATGCAAACAAAGCTTTCAGAGACATGAAATGAGACAATTATGCTGTATACCACATATTGAACAGACCATCGCATCCCTAGTTTATTTTGGTTTCTCTAGTTTGGTTGGTGATATATGTCATTGCATCACTACTTCACCATTGTGAGATGATTCACAAGAAAAGAGAACAAGAGAGAGGGAGAGAGAATAATAATATAAAAGCGAGACACGAGCAATGTACTTATGAGCGGAGAGAACCATGCATGAAAATCTGTCAGAGATTTGAACTTGAGAGAAGAGAGATAAAAGACAAGATACAAGAGGGCTCAAACAGCATAACTAACCAATTTTATTTATTTTATGTACATTTTGACTTGACTCGGCGAGAGTACTGAAACTTTGAGAGAACCAAAATTCTAGATTATAAATTGTAAATTATTATCTCTCAAAGTATACTCCCTACTTCCCATGGTACTCCCAACTAGGATACCAGGATACTGCAAATTTGTGACCCGTGTTTGAATCTGGTGTAGACTTTTTGAAAGTCTTCAGAGCAGGAAGTTGAGGATCCTTTTTGCTTTTCAGGAGCAGACACACCAGTGTCAACAAACACAGCAAACACAGCAGACGTGTTTCGTGCTGCTTGACATGGTCGTGATTTGATGTGACTTGATCTCTCGTCCTCGGTAAGAGAAAAATGGTGCTGCATTAAACACTGGAGAAGGCTTAATATACCATGCCCTTACCACTTCCGGATCCTTTTACCCATCCCAGACGACCAACGTATCAATGATATTCTAAGTATTGAACTGAGTTGGCGCACTACTGATTGCTCTATGAAATAAATACGAATGGTATGTTGTTAAAATTGTCGTCCCAGTAGAACATATTTTGATATACTAAACTATTTTTTGGACAATAAAAATATTTTTTGGTTACATTGTTCCTCCTAAGCAATCAATCATGCAAATTACACGAACAGTTACGTTTTTGTTCCCAATTAGAATGTAGAATTCTTCTCTTCTCCCGCTAAGACGTTGCACATTTCTTCAGGGATGTGAGTTGGCTTATCCAACTTGCCAAGTTCACCGGGAAACTTCCAGAGTCTCATATTTCGCTATTCTGATAATAAATAAAAGTAAAACATATTTAATTATGAAACAATAATTAGATGACTAAAGTTATTTTTCTCATATTATGTTAAAAATTTTACTTATCAAAAAGATTGGTATTTGAGCTTCCGGGATAGTTTCTGTTCTAAACAAGTGATCAGCAAGTCATTTGCCATTGAATCGTCTTCTAAAAAAGTTCCACGAACATCCTTGACTGCTTTTACAACTCTCTCCTTTAAAAAGTAATCATTAATCTCGACTCGAACAATGTAATGCTGCAGATTTCACTGCGTCTAGATTTCCCTGCATCTAAGGAAAAGGGATCTTTATGTTATTTAAAACATGTCTGGCCGGAGTTGGAGCTACCAAGGTGCTATTCTTTACGTTCTGCGGCCAGCCTCTATTAAAAATAAGATGCGGGGCTTGTCAAAACGCAGCCAATTCTGCAGACGTGAATTCGGGAGATACAATACAATAGACCCTGCCGTGACCTTATCGTTAAAAACTAACTCGTCTGTAAAAGAATCAAATAAATTAATTAAGTTTTATTTGTTGTACAAAGATGAATGATGTCGTCACTTGTTGTTTTTCTGTTGAATAATTAACCTTTTGACTTGATAGTCTCGATTGACTACAATCAGCTTTTCGAACACCCTAGCTGAGATGGCAGTAAATACATACAGTGCTGAATCCTTATGGAGAAAGTCCTCCTCCGTAACTACGACAGTAGCATCATTGAAGGCGTCTTTTTCTGCGATTACTCCATTCTGTAGTTCAATCTGCTTTTCGTATGATTTACGCTTCTCCTTGGATCCGATCAAAATGAACTGCTGAGAATCCAAGTTATTGCTCTGTACCTTTTTCATGTTTCAGAAAACATGTTTTTCATGTTTGATCCGTTTTGCAGTCACAAAAACAGACAATAATTGCAATAAGATAAATCTCACATCTGCAATCATATAACACTTTAGTATTTTTAAAAGAGTAAAAATATAATCCAAACGAATAGACTAGTGAATATATGTGACTTTATTAACGATTATTAAATGATTATATTACTCTAGCTTATCCTGTTTCACAGACTCTAAAGAAATGGATTCAGCGATAACCACAAAACGGGGATCATTTTAAGGCCGAAGATTGGGCGGCGTTACAGAATCAGCAAGCTTGTCATACGTCACTCCTATCCCCCATCTCTCGAGCACTTGTCAACAAAATATAATATTTTAATTGATAATGGATATACAAATGACAACATATGATCATTTTGTTTAGCATTACAATAAAAACTGTTATTATGTTTTGGTATTTTATACTGGTTAAAAAACTTATTGGATTACCCACTGTATAAGTTTAACTTTATCGAAATTTCGAGACAATATTCGGGGTTCGGTCACACCGTCATTCAACTTTTCTTGAAATTTGCTTTGTTTTTTTGCTTATCAACTGCACCTTTTTTATTTTGCCATTTTTAAACGACTAACTACTAATCACTAATCAGCATTGTTTATTAATTAACTGTAAACTGATCAAATTTTTAAAACCAAGCTGCATACTGAAATTAGTTTTATCCGGGACGTCGAAAAAATAAAATATGAGAATTCAGACTTGCAAAAAGTGCATCCCGAGCATCAATAAACGATCGCATCGCATGTCAGTTTGTTATTGACGGCGACGTATTCTAGGTTCCCACATTCTATTATACAGTAGTAAAATGTAATGCGAGCAATGAAAGAAATACTAATGGTGGTGAACGAGCTTTTTTTAATTACGACGGAAAAGAAAACAATAAAAAAATTTACTCCTGTCGGTTCCAAAGGTCAACAAGGTTTTGTAGTTTTTTATAGTTCTCCATTCTCACAAAAAGAGCGGAGATAACACATGAAACAGTCAATGCATGGCTTTTTGAGATGATGCGCTGTAACACAGAATTTTTCAGAACCAATTCTCATTTGCACTCACAAAAGCACAACTGCGATAAATTTTGCAACATTATATACATGAACTAGAATAAACTCTCATCTCTCTCTCTCTAAGGTAAAGAGAATTACTTGTGATTTTCTCTTTACCATTCGGTTTCTTTTCTTCAGATGCTGGTAGTTTTGGTATTTATTTGTGATTAATCTCTGTCCTTCCTACTTAAGAGCAGTTTTTGATTAAAAAAATTATCATCTTTTACACGCTAAACATGCACTTTTGTTTTCTTTATTTACAGTACCTGATAGTAGAGATTCTTCAACTTGACAACTTGAACTCTGTAAAGAGACTGATTTATAGTTTACCAGCGTCAATATGCTCACATAGACGTTAGACATTAAAGCCACACACACTTACACAAAACAACTATATTATAACTTATTTAGTGTCTTCGTTTTTCCTGTTTCTGTATCTATAAGCTTTTACTTAAAAAAATTCAAAATTTTTTAAGTACTCATGACTCACACGTACAACCGTGTTTCCATTAAGTTGATATTTACAGTGTATCCAGCAACCTGGGTACACATTAGGTTATATTAGCTTTTACTTTACCTTCTTTCTTTTCACTGAGAACTGAACAGGGTAGTGTACCAAGCACCAACACACTATAGTATTCCAGTACCCAATCATGACTAGACCACGAGACATGCTAGAAGAAGAGAACAGAGAAATTAAACGGTGGAGAGTTGACAGGCAGTAGCAAAGATAATTTTCACAATGAATCTTATATATGCATAGGTCATTATTCATGTACATCCGCTCATCATTGCATGCCATCAAGAGCAGCAACAATATTCTTTCTGCATAGAATCACGAGAAAATCATCTAATGAAACCAATTATATTGTTTGATAGAAGCAACTTCTCCGTTCGGTTCGAAACAGGTTTCTTCCTAGAAAGTATTAAATATGTACATGGACAAATGAGCGGCAAGATGGACGAATTTGGTAAATAAAATATAAAATAAAATTTGACGGAACACACGCAGAAATACAAGGAAATATTAAAAAGTAGATAAATTCTGAGTGCATGGAGACAGAGAGAAGGGTTACTACATTTTTATAATCTCTTCAATTAAACCGATAAATGTTGAATTGCGGTAAACTTTTGATTAACACTTAAAAATTCAGTAAGCAATACACCTTAATTTTGTGTAGCTGATTTATCATTGTGTTTGTATTGAGGTGTGAGGTCTAAAATGCGATCAACATAATTCAATATGAAACATTACGTTAAAATATTTGAGGACATCCGACTCTACCAAGCCCATATCAAACTTATTTGTTCATTGTCTGCTGCACATAAGTCGATGCATATACGAAGATATTGCAAGTCATGGTCAGGATTTAGTGGTGTCGAACGCCTCGGGGAGGGAGTTGACGTATGAAAGGTCCACAGAAAGGATTAAGATGACCATTGAGCCACGTTCAATAAACCGGTTCCTGGTGAAGGTGTCATTTATAAGTTTCATATTATAATGACATAGAGAAGTAAATTTATTAATTTTGGTCTGTGGCACGCAGTATTTACGTTACATTTGCGTGAACGCATTATCACATATTTTGCCCGGAAAGAGTTTTCAGCGACTGGAAGAAGATTTATATGGCCGGGTTATATGTTTCAGTTATTTGACAACATTTTCATTTACATTTAATTTTTAAAATATACCAAGAGTGGTGAGGTGCATTGTGTGCATTGTGTAATGACTGAGATAAACCTCGCTGATAAGCACTGATGTTTGCATTGATGCACATTGTTTCCAAATTATATTGTTTACTTTTACTAAATATCTCTCAAATATCTGCATGCTCCAACGATCTTCAAGCCGTTTTCATCTTTTGTAACCGTTCTCCTTGAAGTCGTCCTACTACGGTATATCTTCTAATATATATCTCTATATTAAGAATGTTTACTGTTCTTTATATGTGTATTTATGTTGGTATGTATGATAATAATTTCATTTTTATTTTGCATGCTGCTTCTTTTGCAAACGTTACTTGCGGTATCGTTTGCTGGAGCAGCAAAGAATACATGCACAAGTAAAACGCTTATTATCTAAGCGTTATATTTCCAGATCTTTCTAGATGATAATGAAAAAGGTTTCTAAATAGAAAGAATTGCGTTCTGGGTACCTGTTCATTTCTAAACAATGAACATTTATGTTTTTTATCTTTATTCTCAAACCAAATCTGGCTTTTATTGGATGTTGCAGATTCAAATTCTTGTTGATTACCCATATCTATGTAATGTAAATTACGAGAATAGGAAAATTTATATCCAGCCAGATATAAAAAAGGGTGTACCATCCAAATGAACAGATTTATAAGTAATTGAGTTATTGGACGAGTGTTTTTAGTTATTAATTTACGTAGTAAATGTGAAAATGTAGTCACAAATTAGGTTTAAAAGGATGGTTCCTAACTCAAAAATTGACAAGTATAAAGATCTGGTCGAGCTTCTAAATGCTAATTTAGAGGATGTTCGTGCAGACCAGGATAAAAGGGTGGCCGAGGCTGCTTAGCAGGTCTGGAAGAAAACTAAGGAACTGGGAAGAAGTCGCCAGAACATTTGGTTTCTTAAGGACAACTGTAAAAGGAAGGATGATTGCGCCGAAAAATTAGAACGTTCCTGAGAGCCATGGAGCAGAGGTATTCCAACCCTTTCGTGTCTTACCAGCTAAAGTAAGTACAACGCACAAAAATACATAGTTTTGCCAATATATTGTTAACAATAATATTAATGTCAACAATTATTGGTTAAAATATAAAAAATCATTGTTTTTTGATATTTTTTTAAGGTTTGGAAAATGATATTTGCTCATGATATGAGTTTTCAAAACTGTTGCACGAAAAACAATCCGGTTTTCTATTTCCAAAGGTGATAATTTGCCATTCCATGCACAATATGATGATAATTATTTATATTTTTTAATTTACATTAATAAACCAAAATACTACCGATATAAATAATAATATTATTCGCAGCCTAAATTTAGGTTCTGCAAGTTTCGGGTGGAGGTTTGGGAAACATATTCCAAACATTTGAAAATTCCCTAGAACTGGATGAACTAAAGAATCCATGTACATAGTGGTCTCCAATTTCTGGAAGAATGGAGTGGATTCATACGTTAGTTCATCGTCTCCGGTGGAATCTATACCGTATTTGGATGGAAATACATACACGTTCACCCGTACCAACGTACCGGCTTTCATTTTCACTTTGATCGTGAATTCATGGACTGATGGAAACATGGCAGAGATCTTTAGCAACAAACACCTTTGATTGCAAGTCATGTATTGTACAGTGAGTTATTAAGTACCAGAAACAAAGTGAAGCCAACAAAAATCACCAAGGCTCTTCTTCAGCAGTCTTTTATTACCTTTCCGGCTCGGTTCGGCCACAACGTTAAATGCTTGACTCTGATGGTAGACAACTGCGACAGTGGTGACAATGGGGCAAACTGGTATGTGAATATGATTACGTGGCTGCCACTAATGCCGTTTCTTCGAGAGTTGTACGTTGACAAGTACGATGATGTATGCAATGAGGCGATTAAGAATGATTGTCTGCGACATACATTCCCAAATTCCCGACATCTTATTAAAATTGATTTAGAAAACGTGAGTGGACCTCTTGTCAATGCGGTTCTCGAGAAAAACTCGAAGGTTGTGATCCTGAATGTCGTTTCTTATGGAGTTGAAAATGTTGTATCACTTAACTCGTTGAAGAATTTGCATTTATTAAGAAAAGCCACATTTGCCGGGGCGATTGGCTTTCCAAGATCCGTCATCCCGGCCGAATCAAATTTTTAAATCTCTTACTGTCGACTTCCAAATGGATTGGAGTGAACTGTTAACTATAAACGTTTATACGGGATGGACTCCGGCTCCAGTTGCCCAATGTCAAGAAATTGGAATTGAGTATGTATCATGGTGCGACGTCTTTGGATTTTATCTTGCCACTTATCCGACTTGAGCAACTTATGGTGCGTTTATGCTACCGGGGTCATTATGAGTTTGCATTTCGACAAAAGGTCAAGCACATCAGTGAAATTGTTAAAACTCATTATTGTATTGGAGAGTTCGATAAATCAACCATCTGGACCCTCTTTTCAATGTTAAAGTATGCTGAAGGATGTTTGAATTGCTTTCTAGATTGCTACGAACATTTCTTAATGCATACAAATCTTCATGAAATGATAGGGTTTTGTCGTTTTCTGGTGGCTGAAGTAATTTAATTAAAGAGGATATGTATCGATTGATAAGATAAAAATTTCCCAGGTTAAAGTGGACCGGTAGGAGGTGATTTGTAACGTAGATATAAAATGAAGCGTACATAATTTTTATTATTTTTATCCAAGATTCATTTGTACTCTAAATCTGCCCCCTTAAATGTTGAAAAATCGTTGAATAACTTCTAAAAAAGATGTTTTTGTGAGTACAAGCTTATACGAACACCGATATGATATTTTTGAAACTTTTTACTTGTTTTTAGTATAATTTTAATAAAAAATCTACAAAAAGCTATAAATCGATTTTGATATAAACTAAGTTATTTTTTAAATTCTCTAATATTGAATTACTCATTATTAAGCTTGGTCGGTGATAGTTTTTAAGCATGTGTGACTAACAGATACTAACAGAGTTTTTGTTATCTAGATGAAATTGTACTAATTACATAAGTACACACATGTCATCCAGTTTCCTTAATGATGTTAAGGATAAGGCTTTAAAGTAAAGTATAATATGGTTAACACGATAAGAAAAAAAAACTTTGGAAAAATAAAGGTGAAATGAAAAAATGCGGAATTAGTGCATGCCTGATTTGATAGATGAAATTTTGTAGTTTATTTTTTACTTGTGCTTAACCTGTTGAATATGTTCCTTAACTTTGACCGTCACAACGTAGTTTTATAGCGATCACCTTTATTCCCTTTGCCGGTAAATAATAAAAATTAGAAATATAAGCGTGATGGGAAAATAAGCAACAAAATATTTTATCATAATATCTAAAAATTACTCTGCTACATATTTTGATTATTCCTTTTCCTTTAAAACTTATACTTTCTATTGCCTATTGGCTTACTTCTGTCCTTTGAATTATCAGTAATCTACTTTATAACCCTATGATAGAAACATTATTAGTTTTAAGTTAATATCGACAAATATTTACGATGAGCTACGCGTTTGCTACGTCTATTTCAACAAAATGTACTTTGATTACTAGTCAGTTATTTAAGATTCCTATCGTCTGATTGAAATGATTGATCATACATAAAACATCTTCAAATTGTATGGCTGAATCTTCTTATTTCTTCCTTGTTTGGCTCTTCTACGACAATATTACCCTGCTGAATTGGTAGTATTAGTATATATTTTCTGAGTTGTACAGCTAGTTGTATATTTATAACACCATGGTCTGGATTATGAACCACTTGGGTGGATAACCTAAAGGACTAGTATAGTTAGTCAACATTGTTACAACATGCTAAAGGCAATGTTGAGTCGATGTGCGCAAATTAATCTGAGTTTTATGCCTTTAAAATGAAAATTCGTAGTGATTATATATTTGTTGTACAGCTGTATTTTAGCAACATTTTGGGAATTGTGTACCTACTTACGAATGTGGCAGACGGTAGCACAATTTTATCACTAGAATAAAAGACAATATATAGGGGTACAATATTCAACATTTAGTTGTATACTAATCTTACCAGTAAAAGCAGCAGTTGCAAAGAAAAACAACATTTATAGTGTGACTATAATTGTTATACAAAGCTTATGTAACTTTATATTTTTTTTATGGTGACATGATGATGATAAAGATGCACAAATAAATAAAGCCAGGTTGAGCTGTAGTTGTGAGAGATGCAATTTACTTTACACAGAAATCATAAAGCACGCACACATTTGCAAACATCATCATTATAATAAAGCTCAGTCGATGTCAGGATGCAAGGAGATTATCGTTTAAATGAAGCACAGCAAAATAATTAACTTTAATTAACAATTAACAAGATAATACGTACAATCAATACTATAGCAGAACGAACAACATATATTTATTTACAAGACTTCAAGACTTAGAACTAACGATTGGCGATGACTAAAGACGACTTAAGACTGCTACCTTAAATATACAAGCTCCGCGAACTGAGCTCTATTTACATTTAAAGCGTTTACAACTATCTTAAATTATCTATTACAATTTTCTTAAATTATCTATTACAATTATCTTAAATTATCTATTACAATTATCTTAAATTATCTATTACAATTATCTTAAAATATCTTTTGCTGCGAGATAAACTACTGGTAACATTGACATCTACAACTACAGTCGAAGCTTGATATAGTCGACAAATAGCTATAGTTAAAACATTTGTATTGCTTTTCCACGGGGATAGGATTTTACATGTTAACCACTATGCATATAGTGGACAAATAGCTATAGTGGACAGATTTTGACTTGCTATAGAGCACAAGTCTCTGCTTTATAGTGGACAATGACCCAAAATGAGTGGAAAAGGTACCTGGTCTCTGCTATATTTTGGACATGTCCACTATAAATATTGATGATTTAGTCTTGGACGTAAGTCAACCTTATTAAATTTCATGGTGTCATATAAGCAATAAATAAGCATAATTTGGTTTTTTCAGGGAGCTAACGTTGAAAGATTGATCCAATAAAAACTTATATTGGTCAAATCCTTTTTTTTCTGCAGTCAATATTATTATTTTTAATAACAAATGCATAAAGATCACTTGACACTTATACATAATAAGCTCATTTTATACATATCTTACACGGATTCATAAAAAGAAATTAATAGTTAATAATTAAAAGCTGTACCTATAAGCTAATAAGCTTTTGAGTTAACCACAATTTGATTACAAATTAAAATAGCATTGGAAAAAACGACAAAATTAATTAAAAACGTTAATGGTATTTATACTTTAATGAGGATTTCAGTCGAAAATTATTTTATGTGAATTTCCTCAAAACACTGTTTTAATTACGACAATTCAGCTCTAGATAATCTAATCTTCATGAGTTTTCTCAATTTTTATTATTGGCTGTTGCTCCTCAAAAGACATCATGCTGGCGGAGGTGGAGTCTTCCATTTCATCGCCAGTCATTCGCATCCTGATCACTGCTTTAATCAGGTTCATTAGTTTCTTCCATTTCCATAGCGTATTCAATTTTATTGGAAAAAAAAAATTAATTGGCAATTTAGGATATCTTGGGCTGTGGAATCACAGATCCACAATAATTTTCAGTGTGAGTTAAATAATGGTTGAGGTTTGAGCTACAGCTACTATTATTAATACTTTTAAGTGAAATCCCAGGCTCTTATCTCTTATTTTATCTTGCTCATTTGCATATTTTGGTAAGAGACTTTTTTCAAGCTTTCTCAACCTTATTCGAGCTTCCTATTTGCACAATTTGATAAAGGAGTTTTATCAAAAATAAAAAGGTTGAAAAAAACCCCCGTATCAAATTATGCAGATAGGAAGCTCCAAAAAGGTTTAAAAAAACTCTCGTATCAAAATATGCAAATAGGAAGCTCGAAAAAGGTTGAAAAAGGTTGAAAAATATCTTTTATCATTTAATGCAAATCAGCAAGATAAAATAAGAGATAAGAGCCTGGGATTTTACTTAAAAGTATTAATAATGGTGGCAGTAAATACTTGTTCATTAAAATGGAGATTATTAAAAAAAAGAGCCGGTCATTATCCTTTAACAGTTATTGGTCTATGTATAGTAGTTTGTTACCAAAGTGAAGTAAGAGCAAAAGATTTTCTTTTTGGTGACCGTGACGATGACATTAGCAATTTCAGTAAGTTGTTGAGAAGGTATTTGGGAAGTGAAAGAGGAAACGGTCAATGCTGTCACTAAGCAACCTGCTTGACTCCACTATTTCATCGTTTTCTTATTTATTGCACATTCATGAGGCAATGGAAAAACATTGCCTCATGGCAGTGCGTAGTTAATAAATAATAAGTGGTTTAGTCAGGTGTACTACCGAAAACACGGAAGAATTTATTTAACGGAATTTCACAAAAAACACAAATTCTAAAATACAAATTATCATAATTATTATCTTGAGGATTAATTTAATGTAAATAACAAATTTCCTTGAAATACAGGTACTACTTCTAATGGGCAAACTAATGGAAATCATGAATCCCAGAAAAAAGTTTCCATAAAATACCAAAATTGTATCAAAACACAATCCACACACACAATCATCCAAACACAATCATCCAATTATAATTACAAATTGGATTAAATTTCAGCAGTAGTGATGATGAGAGGCAAGGTGCAAAGTAAATTTATCAATCACAAACTTTTAAGATTAGCTCATCAAAAAGTTCCTAGTTCCTGCCACCTTCATCAAATCAGGAATTACTTCCGGAGGCATTTTCCTTTCCCCAAATTCATCATTAAAATGTGACCACTACAGTCAATCACAGTAGGCTTTGGACCAGATCCGTCTCCCCGATGAACATCGGCCAAGCACGCCCTGGCATTTGCTTCCTTATGGAACCGCTCAATAAGTCCATTGATCAAAGCTGTGACAACTTTCTGCTTGCCTTTGTCCTCCAAATTGGACTTGATGTCTTCCAGTGCCAAAACTACATTGGGTTTGTTACGAACAGTTTTCTGTGGGAAATTATTAAGTTCCATGAAGTGTTAAGTAATGATTATGTATGTATATTTATCTAAAGTTAAATTATAATTTAAATAAGGTTTTATTTTTATTTCTTACAAAAAGTTCTAATTCCGACGCCGGAAAGATTTCCATCACGTGAATCCAAGCCTCCATTCTTTTGTACTTTTCATACTCGCCCGATCGCCATCCAGCTTTAAAGTGAAGCACCCACAAGGCTTTCCCCTTGATTATGTGGAGGGTGGGCGTTCTACCATCCCTCTTCGAAAACTCCAGAGCCTTATCAACCACTTCGACAATCTTCTCATGATCTCTCTTTTCCTCCAGCAATGGACAATGGTCCATTACACAAGCAAAATTACCCGCTTGGATCGCGATTGCTCGCTCGTAATAATCCCCAGCCAATTTGGGGTTCCTCCACTTCTTAGTTCCGACGGCAGCAAAGGCACCCTATCCACAAAATTTAAAGAAAGGAATTGCAATAAACTTATCTGTAAATTTAAAATGCAATTCGGACTTCCTTTAAAAATTAAAACTTACCCGGTGATAAGGCTTTCCAATCTTGTGAAGGATATGCGTATCTTTCGGATATTCCTTCCCGCATTCCAGAAGCAGTCGCCGGCCCTTAAACTGTTCTAATTTGCTTCCTTTTCCAAACAACATGAGCTCTGCCAAGTTGATTTTTGCCTTCTGAGCGATTCCAGCGCTATTTGCCTTCGTGGCAAGTTCAAGTGCTTCCCAAAAAAATTAAAGCACAACAATTAAAGCTTATTGCGGTTAACCGTCGTTAAAACTAAAAATGTACAGACTTGATGTAGCTTACTGGAGCAGTTCTTGGCACTTGAGATAATTTTTTTCCTTTCGTCCCAAACGCCCTTGGGTTCCAGTCAGAGCGACTCCGTCAAAACATGGGCGTAATCCAAGATGGTAACAAAGTCCCCATTTGGCCGAAGCTTATAAGCCAGTTTGGTTGGAGTAAAGACTTGGTGGCCCCCTTTTTATTGTATAAATGAACGCAGAATTTCATTAAACGTCGACAGCCAAAATATGAGGTCCGTAGCTGCCTTCCAAAAAAGCTATGGTTGTTTGAAGTTTCGAAAAACTTTTGTTTTGACATTTGACCTTAATTTTTTGTTTTGCCAATCTACTCCTGAGGATAATTTTAACAACTTTGACCTGTATCTTTTCCCCCCAAAAATGCATACTTTTCGAGATATTGTAAAGTTTTCCCACATTTTATCAGATTTGATTATTTGTTTGATTTCTTGGCATTTTGCAAAATTTCGTAAATCTATGCAGTATTTCGTGAAATTTCACAGAATTTTGCCCGAAATTTTGCAGGATTTCGTGAAATGTCACGACATTTTGCAGGAATTCATGAAATTTAACAAAATCGTACAGGATTTTGTGAGAATTTACAGCATTGAGAGGGCAAACCCATATCAGATTTGATTATTTCAGGTTAGGTTTGGTAAAAATAGCCTTGGTAGATCGGGCTTTACCTAACCTAACCTAACCAGAAATAAACAAATCTGATAAAAT
>JAQFYG010001016.1:0-21954 GCA_034694325.1 Entomobrya corticalis
TATATTTTTGCAAAATTTTATTTGCAGATATGCAGAAGGAGAAGGCGTCAAGGTACCTTCTCAAGAAAAGAGGATGTCGACGTGACGTAGACGCAAATTCTGTTTTTTATGAATCCGAGAGACTCATGGGAGGAGATGCAAATTTTTATATATTTTTACACAAAATTGCTATATATTTTTTTGAATGGATCATATAAAATATTTTGTTATGCAAGCATGATTAAAGATAGATATTTAAAGTAAATGTCAAATTGACAGGAAAGATGACTGGTAAACTACCCAATGAATGGACAAATGTAAAGCACGTTTTTTCATTGACTTTTTCAAACTTCAGCTGATTTTTCATAAAAAATCCTTTATTTTTCCATATGATTTTTATTTTGTTTTGTCTCGACTGGATGCACTTGTCTTTCTGTGAAATGATCATGATGACAATGAAGAAAGACTGACCGATTTTTTTCTTCTATTTCTGAATGAATGGAAAATGGAATGCACAACTTTTATTTTGGGTGCAATACCGTTTCATATGACTATAGACCTTAAATATAGACCACTGCATTGACAGACCCGCTCTTTTTTTCTTCCGCTTCCTCCTCCGAAGAAAAACGAGCAGTTGAGGAAAAGACAATGAGGCAAGTCCCATTCCCATTCTCCCCATTTTTATTTCACTCTTTCTTGGGTCCGTTGACAGATCGCCTGCTCCTCAATCTCCCCAATTCTTTACAAAAGCGTCTGAGTCAGTCTGATTCAAGTCTCAAGACAAAAAAATATCCTCATCTTCTTCACTTTCAGAGCAATAAAAAATTTTCATGTCTGTGGAAACATGTTGGAAATGGGTATTCCTATACATTTTTTTCAGCTCTCTTGATGTCTGATGTTTGAGCTCTCAATATTGTATTGGCATTCAACAAGTGAGATCAAAGCTAGAATTTCACAACAAAAATATGTCCAGAGAAAAGAGCAATATTCACAGCTCTTCATTCAAGTCTCAAGTCTTTTGACAAAATCATCAGACGATTCATATATATTTTATATGTAGATGTTTTTCTTTTCATGTGGACGATATCATATCATCAAGAGAATCAAGATCAATTGCATGAAAAATATATACTGCATCAGCAGAAAAAATATGTCGTCGTAGTCGTGGCGATGCACCGTGATGGATGATAACATTGTGAAAATGGATGAATCAGCATTGCCGATATATTGGCAAAAATATTGAAAACAAGCCTGTTATGTTTGGTATGGAACATTATGGAAATGCGATAAAAACAAGATGTTTTGGAATCAATATGCTTTTTTCTCCAGCAACATAATAATCTCATGAATATCATCTTGTATTTGTTTGTTTATAATCCAAATTTATTTTAATAAGCCAGCACTCAACAAGACTGGTCGTATCAGAGATGAATCTTAAAAGGTGCCTGGCTGCTGATAAGCTTCAGAGAAGAAAAAAACTGCATTAAAATATACCGGCGGCACGACCAGACTTTTTTTTGAAAGAAAAGTCACTTGTCTGACCGCTTCTCTTTCAGAATTTCTTGAAATATTCACCTTGCCACATGCTAAAAAAATAAATAAAGTGATAATAATAATAATAATATTGTGTGGGCACGGAGGCAGGTTGCAGGTAGATCGACAAGTAAAAGGGTTGAAGTTTGAATATATATTTTGTATATAATTTTTTTCTCTCAATTTTTTTAAACTTGCTCAATTCCACGACTGCTCGATGTAAAAGAATTTTGCCAGGAGGGGTCATCTTTACAAGAAAAAATACGAGAATCCTCATCATGATCATCATTATATTATTATCGATGTTGAGCAGTGAGCAGTGCAGCGAACGAAAAGAAGATGAAGAAGCGCTTTATATTTAAGTTTAAAGTGGCCTTTATCATCATCATCCACCTCATATCATCCTCATATATCCACCTCTCCTTATATAACATGCATGAAAAGAAAATGATGAGGAGATGACCACTAGCCAGTTTATTTACTTGTTCCAAAGAAAAATGAAAAGGTTCGTCCTGTGTCTAGTGTCTGCTGACCACTGCATCTTCTTATACGAGGTTGTGTATAGGCATATTATCCAATGCCATTTACATTTGGAGTCTATAATCTTATGTTGGATATGATATAAGTTTATATTTATGCAGCTCTATAAAAATTCTCCTTCTATCTCCTTTTATTCCCTCTTTTTAAGCAGCAAAACTGCCCAAGGCATTCCACATTTACTTTATTAAAAAAATCTATATTATATCAACAAACCAGTTGGCTTGTTTTTAACTCTGTTCTTTGGATGGACGAGCTGCATCAAAGGAAAGGCCTTGCATTTTTTTAACACTTTGTTTGTCCCGTGTTCAATCATAACAATACTTTAAAAAACATACTTTGCAAGTCAAAAAATCTCGGAAACTTATTTTTCCAACAAATATTTTCATAGCAGACCTGAGCACATGACATGTCACATGGAAGGGACGGGTTATCGGGCGTGGGCGAAGGGGTCAGCCAGTCGAAAATGTGTGTATAAAAGTAACAGGTCAAACCCTGACGGGGAATTTCCTTCTCTTTCTTCATACTATTAAAATTGCATAGAGTTTTTGCTGATGTTTTAAAAAGATAATTCTGCCTCTATAGAACTTATACATACCTACATGTTTGCTATTTGCAATGATACTTACTAAACTAAACTGTATTTGTAAAAGAAGCAGAAAGGTTCACATCATTATTTTCTTTACAACACATAACTACACAACAGTTTCTCATTCTCATCATCATCATTTTTCGTCTTCGTCGTCGTCGTCATGATCCTCATTATCAGCCAGAGTCAGTAAGAACGAAGCTCATGAAAACGATGAAACCAAACCACTTTACGAACAACCAACTTCTTTCGTTTCTTTCCTTCATGTTCATATCCTCCTCTTCATCATCATCATCATCAACATATTATCATTCTTCTTCTCCTCTCAAATTGTTTAACAGAGAGCCTCTGACTCTAAACTGAAAATCATTCTCTATGCAACACTTCAACAATCCACCAGCAAAACTCAACTGACTCTACTTCTACTTTAGAGAGAGACTGACAACAAGAAATAGAAACTTTTTAGTTTACAACAAGAGATATTACATTCTCCCTTTATACTTTATACCTGGTAGTGACTAGTGAGGTAGGTGGAATAATAAACTCAACTAATAATATTGGATACAAGATACAAAACCATCTCATCAACTTTAACATTAACGCTAACATCATCACACAACACGGCATACCTTCCATCTCAAATACCTGTACATTCAAAAATAATGAGTTGAAATTGTAAAGTAATATACAGGTAAGGATATACTCCTTTCAGGTCTTAGGTTGATAAGCAGGTGTACAAAATATTTTACCTGTATACCTATCAACGTTATTTAATTCAATATACTCCACAACAACAGCTCTCTTCATTAATTTTCATCCTGTACGCAAGTTTCCTTCTCATAATATCATCCAACCAAAAAATCATTTTATTTTACTCTCCTTCGATCTCTATAATATACCAACCAGCAACACAAAAAAACAAGTTTACTTTATATTATAACCCATATTTTATCATCATCTGACTTCTATTTCTATTTTATATTATTATTTTTTCTAACTTCTCATCTCACTTTATATATTTTTTATTCCATTTTTACCTTGTAAACTTGAGAGTAACAATCCTCCTTCTCATTCGGTATTCCCTCTCTTTTCTTTAAACAAGATACATTGCCATGTCTAGCTCTAGCCTGCCCATCTCTGCTCGTCTTATACAAAAACGTCTTTATATTTTATTTGGCCTTCTTTAAAAAATTAAAATGATCATGATAAATAAAAAGAGCTCCACAGTCCATATCATATAGGTAGATACTACAAATATCCTTTTTTTATTCCCTTGATGCCTTGAACAAAAAGTTGAAGAACGAACATACATATTTTTTCATTTTCTTCTTGTTGCATCATGTATCGAGGTTGGCTGTTGGCTCTTGGATTGGATAATGCATACATATTTAACCCTTTTTTTTATGTCTTGTCTTCTTCTGGAAGATTTCAACTAAAAAAAGGCGTACACAATCCAACATCCAACATCCATCCAACTAAAAAATACCAATCTACCTACACATAACACATAAACAGACATAAAGAAACGGATTTTGCTCCGTACTCTGTTGCTCCTCTCTCACATGATGATATATATACGCATCCGCCTTGATCATCATCCGTTCTAAATCTTCAAAAAATAATATAAAAATGCTTCACAATTTTAGATGCATCATTTCAACAATGTTCATAGTAAGCGATGACACATTTTCTTTAAAAATTCTCTCTGTGCCCCTTTTTTGTCTCATGTGTGGTTTTTTAAATGTGTCCATCTGTCTCTTCTTCCTCCTTCTTCCACCAAGCCAAACCACCAAGTCATAGCCATATCATCTAAGTATCTCTTCAAGAACCAACAAAACATGACAACATTCCTCCCTATATACCTAGCTGTCTTTAAGATTTTCAAGCTGATCATATTCGAAAATGTTTCTGAGGAACGGTGGTGGATAGCCAGATGAATAGATGATGTGGCAAACATGAAACACACACAGGTAGAGAGAGAGAGATAGACAGACCATCATCCCAACAATGTACTCTACTCTACGGACCAGGTGGGTATAATGAACTCACACTTAACTTGGTTTTCTTCACGATGATGATGATCAACATCATGATAACATGCTCATCATCAGCATCATCATCTTCTTCTATTTCATGAAGAAACGGAACATATAAGCTCTAATTTCAATAGGTACCAAAAATATCCAATCCAAGTGAATAGACACACACAGGATATATACCTTCGAGAAAAAAAAGTTGTTTGCTCTCTTGAAATAAAAAAGACCGGTGCTCAGCTCAGTACTCGTCCGCTCCCGTCTTTTAATATATTTTATGAGACATATTCTCCCAAGAAAAAATATATAAAAAATCAAAACAATTCCGTTTTCACATTGAGAAAAATGCACGAGAAAGCAATAAAAAAATATATAAAGTCCCATGGACCATGTCTCATGTCTCATCTCACCCCATTCATTTGACAAAAGAAAATGTTTAGTTGTTGATGATGAAATGGCTAAATGGTGACTGAAGGATTTTTATGAGATTTTCTCAATTAAAACCAACAACACAACCACTCACTATACATCCTCTGATCGTCATCATCATCAACACTAAAATGCATGACATGCCTGAATGGAAACGTCATTGTCGTCGTCTCGTGAGTACTACGAGCTGAATGAATGGAAAACGGATGGATGAAATGGGGATGAATGCCTTTTCTCAAAACAACGTTTCATTAGTATTTGTTATTATTATTATTTTACTACAATAAACCGATAGTAAGTATACCCACTATATATACTTATTAGCATCTCCCCGATAAAGATAAACATCAAGTCATTTAGGTTTAGAAGCAAAATCAGCTGTATTTATATTTATTATTCTCTACTTCGCTGTTGCTCTTTTTTGCTATGAAAATATTTTTTAACCCTTTTATGGTTTCTAAAAACAAAAAGAAATTTTGAGTACACTTTCTGTAGTAAATAGTACTTCCCTCCAAAAAAATAATTCCCTAAAAAACCCATGTGCTCAATCACCTGTAGTCATAGACTAATGAGTTATGAATGAAATGAGCCTTTTTTCCACGACGAGAGAAGAATAAATAATTTATTGTTTTGTATGATGATGTATTATATTGTTTGGTTTACTTATTTTTAGGGGAAATACCTTCTAAATTGTGTGGGTAATTGTCAGAGAAAATATATTGCTCTTTTTTCTAAGTACTTTAATCATATAATTTTGGTGATGAGTTGATAATGAAGAAGAATGAAGGTTAAAGGATATGATCATGATGGATGCACTCTCTCTAGAAAGGAACCACGTGCTCTTAATTTTTATAATGAATTATGCAACAATTTTTATTATGACAAAGAGCACGGGGCATATTGCGAAACATGTATATATAAATATTGTTTATTTCCTTTTTTTATTCTCAAGATGAGGAATGTTTCAGGAATTGCAAAAATTGTAAATGATCTCTCTTTCTTTCGTTTTTTCCTCATAGTTTTCTCAGAAACATTTTGTTTTTTACAATCATCATCATCCTCATCTTGAAAATAAAACGTGGATGGATTTTTTTGCATATCTTCTTCTTGTTTTCCTTCTTGACTTTGACTTGATGTTGATCATGATTATTATTATTATTTTCTTTTTCCAACATCAACCCTTTACCTCTCCGACTGACTTGACTCTGGCTCGGGCCTGTGAGTCTTGACTTGATACTCTTATTATTACATATTATTATCGAAAGAAAAAGACGAAAGACTTGGCTCTTGCATGAGGAAAACTAAAAAAATTTCTTTTAGTTTCTGGTATGCACACATCTAAAATGCATGCTTGCATTGCATGATGCATATATACATATCCATTATATAAAAAATTTATATAGTTTTTTCCCCTGTATAACCACCTATTATAAAATGGAATAGACCAACCAACCGACCCTGAGCTCTCTTCTCCGCCGACTCGACTCAACTGAACAAACTGAACATCTATCCAACCAAGCTATTCAACATTTTTTTTCATTCTGATCATCATCAACATCATCTTCTTCAATATACCAACCAACATTTTTTCCAAAGTAAAAAAATATGAAAAAAACTTGAATTTTCTACTGCGGCAGCAGCAGCACCAAAAACTCTCATCTGTTCTCCGAGACTCCGACTCTGCTGCTGGTTGAAAGTAAAATGGAAATACTTTTTTCCCCTTTTCCTCCTTTATGAAGCAAGCCATAGTACAAAAATATATCCTGTCAGACGTAAAAAAGGGGCTGCTGCCGTTACTGTTGCCGTTGCTCAGAGAGAAGAGAAGAAGATGACTCAAAAAAGCTGGTGGATGGATGGTGGAGGAATGAAGGGGAAAACGACAGGAGGAAAAAATATATAAGGAATATTTTTTTCTCTACTGAACTGCCAGCTAGCAACATTACTGTTTGTTGCTCATGTTGAAAATGTTCAATTTTTTTTGCTGCAGAAGAAGAACCAAAAGAAAGGCAAGTTGGAAGTTGGAAGACTTTTTTTACTGCTAAAAGCTTTACTGCTTTATACTTTCAGAGAGAAGCCCATTCCCATTCTCACGAAAGGAAACCATCAAAAAAAGCACATTGCATTTTCTTCGACGCCGTTTGTTTGCTTGCAACAAAAAGAAAATGAGAGGCATGCCATATAGCAAAATAAAACGATCGCATGGAATATAAATGGAAACACACATACACACATGGATGGATGGAGATATGGAAGAACGTGGTTTTATTTGGAGTCCGGAGTGAACATTGGAGGGAACATGGAGGAAAAACATGCATGCGTATCCTCTTAAAAGATCCTGGCTTCCAAGTTTGCATGCAACCAAAATAGAAAAATAAAATGTATAAAAAACCAAAAGAGAAAAAAAGGCGATGCGGAAGGGTGTTACGGAAGCGGCTAGAAAAAAAATATATTTTGGAGAAGGCAGTGAAAATACTCACGATTTTTTATATAATGCATGCACGTAGTAAATGTAGTAATTCTACAATTTGCTATAATTTACCACTTTTTTCTCTTATGACATGTCTGAGAAGAAAAAATGAAAGAAAAACAATATAATATAGAGGCAGTCCAAGTTTCCTGGAAATGTTTGGTCGGGGCATTTCGAGAAATATTTGAAGAAAATGTCAAGGGTCAAGAGTTGAAAGACCTGTGCTGCCACCAACGGAGATTCTTAGAACTGGAGACAGTTGGATGATAAGCCAAGAACGTGTTGTCAAGATAAGCCGACAACGTCAAGAAAATAGGCGCCAGATTTTCAAAACTTTGGCAATAATATGGCTACCTACCTAAGTATATGCCATTTAATTTCATAAAGGAAAATAGAACGCAATTCTCCTAGAAAAGACATCATCCAATAAATATAGTCTCTAAATGAGACAGCAGATAAAATAAATTTCTTTTCCCTCATATTATAAACCCATAGATATTTATTTTCTTTCTCTCTTTCGGAGTCTCTCGTCTTTCGGCTCAATATCTATATGAAAAATAATAATAATATATAAAGCTAAAAAGAAAGAAAATAATAATAATAATGTATGTACCTATGTTGATGTTGTGTACGGTACGACGACGACAGCAAAAACGCTCATAAAAGCATAGAACCACAATAATGGCTAGAAAGAGAGAGAGAGAGAGAGCTTTAATGCAAAAAAGGGGAAAATGCTTTTATCTCAAAGTTACTTTAGACTTTAGCACACAAGTATATATAGTGCGCTGCCAGCGTTAGTAGTAATAATAATAATATATAGTTATTATATTCATATAATTTTATATATATGCCTTCTTCTATATAACATCTCGCATGAGAGAAGAGAAGACAAGAAAAGCAACAAAAATTCAACCAAGTTCTCTTTTGACAGGACAGAATTCTATGTTCATGTCTCCTCTATGCCTATACAATATCTATATATAAAGCTTTATTAAAACAAGTAGCATATATGCCTATATAAGAAACAACATAAAAAGGAGCTTTAGTTTTGCGTTTTCGAAGAAAAAAAAACTTTCCTCTTTTCAAACCTTCTTCTTCGAGACCATTATTATTACGGCTTGCTAGAGAGAGACGAGAAGACCTGATGTTGGTCTCTTGGTCTTGGTGTGTGTGTCGTGTATACGTGGTGCTTGGACGAATTCGTCGTAGACACTGGCACTCTTTTCTATACAAGCCATCCTACTAGTAGTAGTCATACCATTTAGCTAAAACATTTTCGAGTAAAATGCAACTCGTTTCCCATTTTATATATATTATCTTGAGTAAAGAAAGAATATTATCGTAAAAAATAGTATATGTCTAGTTTTTTCTATAGAGGCATATCCCATATAACAAGAGGATAACGTACATGCACATTGAACACATGCAAGCACATAAAAAAGTTTACTTGTGTGTTCTTTTAGAGAAGCAAAAGCAATATCATTACATGTACATGAAAATATATATAAATGGTATACATATAAAATGCTTTAGGATTTTTTAGGAGTATAACATGCAATAATGCAATGTAAATGTAAAGGGAATATACAACAAAAAGAGAGAAGAAATAGAAAGAAATGAAGGGAAGGTTCTTTTTTGTCCTTCCATGACGTCAATAGCCTCCTTTCCATATATACCTTATAATATACAACTTTAAGAAATATTTCTATCTAAATATGTTCATATCTAAACTATATAAAATATAAAACACTCAACTATTTTTTATACTAAAAATGAATATATATTTATCTTTATACGGTAGTATGCCCTCCTATAAGAGATATATTTTTATAGAGAGTATACCACATATAAATACTCTGCTCGTAACTGAACATCAAGGAAAAAAGTACTGTTGTTGGGTCTCGATGGGTCGCTTGATTTCCCATATACAACTATAATATATATTACTAAAATCATTTACTATACCTTTTAGGTATTTTATTATTATTACTATATATCTACCTATATATACATTTTACAACTTGAACCAGCAGCAGCCATCCAAACAAAAGTAATATTACGCTGAGTGCTTTCCTACTATGCTCCCAACCAAACAATATGAGAAACGTAGTAAAACAAGTTGAAGTTGAACTCTTATAGCTATGTGTACTGCGTGGGACGCTATATATCTATACCCATCTCCTATAAACACATAACCCATTATACCTTTTATAGATATATCTTTCCTTCACCAAACCTCTATAAACCTATACACCTCTCTCTCTAGTTTTTTATTTCAATAGACTTTACTTTTACGTTCAAGGATTGTTCCTCGTCCTGCCTACTCACACTGTTCATGTTCATCACTTTAACTCTACCATATATCCATTTTCCATATAAGCAAAACGTGTGCACTCGTACAGATAACGTAAAAAGGACACCAATATACATCCATACATATATACCAAATAACCAGTATGCCAGTTAACTTTAACTATAGTTTGGTTTACTACATCTGCACGTAACCAACATTCCCGTCATCATCATCATCATCTCCATCTCACACAGTCAACATGAGAGATTGTGTGTGCTTGTACTTCTCTTCCTTTCCTCCTCTCATATTCCCCTCCAAAATGTACACCATATAAACATATAAACCTTATATCATTTTTATATCTATCATTATTCCAGAGCTCCAAAATAAAAAAAGAAGAAAAGGAGAGAGCTCTGCTACTCTGCTCTCTCTCTGAAAGCTTCATTCTCTCTTCTTCTCCCCTTTTTTCCTGGATGATGATCATGGTGGATGGCGAAGCATCCCAGCCTTTATACTACTAAATTCTACATATTATTTTATATCCAGCTATACATTTTCCCTTTTTCCTTTTCACAGACCAACTTATTTCTTTTTTCATCTCTACTTCTACTCGTAGGACAGGGTACTTTCCTATAGATTTTTTTTGCTCCCATTTCCATTCCATGTAATTTCCACTCTCTCTATCTAGCTCTTATTCTGAAATTCTCCCTTTTTTCATCATCATTTTTCTCCTATAAGCATATACCCAAAAAAGTACCCCATCTCTTTTCTAAGCCCTTTTCTCTCTCTCTCTCTCAACTTTACCCTTCTTTCCTCCAAGCTTTTGCCTTTGTCGTTTTGCCAGAGTTCCAGCTTCCAGCATTACTACGTCGACAGAGAAAACCAGGGTATTATGAAAAAAAGAAGACACACGACCAAATACGCTCTATGGTTTTATACCAGGCAGGATGCAATATCCTCTCTCTTTTTTTCTAGTCATCATCATCAACAACAAAGATCTCTTTTTAGTAAAACCCCAACGAAAAAATATTAAAAAAGGAGAGACGAGAGTTGGGGAGAAACTCCAGAGCTCCAGAGATAACGTTTTTCTCCCGTCTTCTTTCAGAGGCGCATCATGAGAAAATGAAACTCTCTGGCTGGGTCCACATCAACTTCATATCATATCTTCCGAAAGAGAACGCAGAGAAGACTACAGACTACCTCCGTAGTCGTCATCATCATATACATTTAAAGGGAAGACGAGAAAGGGAAGAAATTTATGAGGAAAATAAAGGCATGCCAATATATGTCGTCTCCTACTATTTACATGAGAATGGAACAAGGGGAAAATGGTAAACTTTATTTTATTTTCCTTCATGTTTTCAGAGCTTCATCCATCCATCCAGATCCAGCTGCGGGGAAGGACTGAGACGAAAACGGAATTGGAGTTGGGATGAAGCCTCCACCACATGCAAAAACGCTTCTTTTCTCTCCATCCACTTTAGTTACTTTACTCAGAGTAGAAAGATGTGAATGTGAGGAGAAGAGAAAACCTTTTATTACCATTTTTGCTGGTGGTAAACGTGATCAGATTCATCCGGAGAGCATATATGATCATATGAGAATTTTTTATACAATTGTCTCGTTCCACCCCAATTTGCTCATGTGGTTTTCTTCTGAAGATATATGTCTTCTCTTCACCACCACTCACCAATGAACATGATGACATATATGGAACGACTAACGGTCTAAAAATTTCTAACGTCCTTCTTCACTTCACGTCACCCCAAAAAACATATTTTCTCTCGAAAGCTCTCTCCTGCATTTTCTGTCAAGTCTCTGAGAGAATTATATACATTTTCTCCGTTTTTCCCGCACTTTCTATTTTCACCGTCGTCTCCGTCTCTGTCGTCATCATCATCAACATTTTCATTCTCATTCACATCATCTTGTTTCATAGGGGAAAATCCTATAAAATGACCAAAGAGAACCGACAAAAATGCTTTCTCCTTTTGTCTTGTCTTCGACCGACGACGGTCAGTCAAACTGAATAAAAAATGCAAGATTGCATGGCAGAAAATGCATGTCTGTCTGGAAAAGAATGCCGGTTTTTTATAGAAATTTTTTATTGTTTTTTTGCATTCTTCCCATACATTTTATTATATTAAATCTCATGAAATCACATGTACATCAATTTCATGTGTTTTTCTGAAATAAAAACTGTCAGGAAAATATCAAGAAGAAATATTATGCAACAGTTGCGTATTCAAATGTCAAACAAACCAAAATGGTCAGAAAATATTCAGAAAGAAAATTGGGATTGCGTGCAAAATATATTCAAGAAGAGCACTTATATTTTTATAATACGCTGTTATAAAGCATGGGAAATAATTTTTTTCTTTCTTTTCAAAATTGCTGGATAAATTATCATAAAAAAATTATAAATGTACTTACTACCTTCTTACTACGCTGCTGTTTTTGTATACAATAACATTTAGGTATTGAATTATAATAGCACAAAGATGAATATATTTTTCCACAATAAATTCATTACCATATAGTCATGCCATTGCAACTTGTAGTAACCTGACTTGTGTGTCTTTTTGTTGCTGACTGGAAATCTGGAAAAAAAGATGATCATTGCGAGTCTGGAGTGACCTTGTTGGATTTTTATCCTGTGGTCTCTTCTCTTTTTTTAAACATTTCATCATCCTCATCCTCATGTTCAACTTCAAACTCAAACCATCATACATACCAACAAACCTCTCAACTCTTTTTTTTCATGCAAAAAAATAAATAATTATCATCATCAACACAACATCCAGCAAATCCAGTAGTATTACATATCTTCTTACACATTATTTCCATTTTGCCAAAAAAACCACCATTTCATTTGACTTTTGCTTTTTAACCCTTCCACATATTCAGAATATGATCTTATTTTGTAGATCTATCTACACTCATAGGTACTCACGTAACAAGTGTTAAAAGGATTGGATTTACAATATTTCTGTGTACATTTTTTCATGATCACGCAAAAATATTCTTCAATTCTTCACCATAATGATATTCATTTCCAAATGCCAGTATACCGACCTAGTATACAAATCTACATCGTAATCATAATGATAGGAAAAATACTCAGCAACACACACAGAAATCCTCAACAAACCAGACGAAAAGACTAAACTAAATTGATGAAGTAACAAGTAGACTACTATAACATACTATTGTGCTATAATAAATATGATCATGATCATAGCCAAAATAAAAGTTGTATTCTGCTCAAGTGCCAATCTTGAATCAACATCATCTCATATGAGTGCATAAGCACTATGCATGCACCATTATTAATCAGCATTTCATCATTTAATGATAAGGATAACACCACCGCCACCATCGTCCTCGACAGAATGGCTGGAAACTCTCTGGAAAATGCGCAAAATATAACAGCCTGGAAGACTGGAAGAGTTGACCAGGCCAGCAGACCACCTGAGAAGCGAGCCATAAGCTATTTGATAATATGCAAAGCTTATCATAAATGGCCATTTTTATATATATTTTCCAAACGGATGCCTTATCTTTGAAAGAAGCAAGTCCATTACGATAAGTACTTTTCATGATATCATCTCACACCATCCATTTTATCCATATTCTCCAGCAGACTTTAACATTTCCACACATTTACACTTTCCCTTTTTCAGCCTTTTTTATTATATTTTCCACCTGCAAACTCATCAAGTCACATTATCTATTTTATTCTGCTTATCTCTCCTCATCTCTATTTTATTTTATATCTGCTCATATGAACAATAAAAAGTTTTTCCCCCTTTTCATAGATTTTAATCTCATGATAAAAACCCCAACCAAACATATAAAATTATTATGCAAATATGAATGCGCACGTGCGTTAAAAACATATCGTATTTAATATCAAGATATTAATATCATTTTTGTGTTATTATGGTCCAGTTTTTTACTTTAAAATTGGCGAAGTCAAGGACATATTTACCTTTACCATCATATGTATCGTATATCATTCAAAAACACGTGAAATGTCCAGCAAACCGGTCAATTTTAAAATATCCAATAAATCTATTTCTAATTTCTATATTGTCCCCAACAATTTAAAAGTCGTTACTCCTACTCCTTCCTTTTCCTTCTGCAAATGCCAATCTACCTATCTATATTTCAATTTCAATACTGGCAAAAAAATTCCTCTCCGCTCTACTTCCCGCAGCCAAAATTTAAAAACCGTTTTTACTTCAGTCTCCGCCTAATAAGTTCAATGTCAAAATTGTCAAGCCCTTTTTACTAATAATACCTTTTACTTTATACATATTGACCAGTATACCTGTCCACTGTCCAGTCAAAAATATTATTTAACCCTTTTCTATATACAAACTTGTTAGATTATTTTTTTAGCTTGAAATTTTGCCATGTCTCCTCTTCACTCTTCTCCTCTTTTCTGACCTGCTGTTCACTTTTCTGTCATCATGGTCATGTCGTTTTTTCCATCCATACTAATAATCATATAGACAGTCTGCACATACATATATTTGGCTCCTCCTATTCCAGCTCTTCTCACTCAAATTCTTCTATTCATTTTCATATCGAACTCAACCATGCCATACCAATATATACTCGTCTCCTCTCGAACAAATTTTTATACTTTTTTTCTATAGAATACACTGATAAAAATTGTAATAATAATTGTAAAGCTTTCTGGCAGCATTCCCTTTCCATTTGGTATACTAAAGAAAATCTTCAAAGTATACACAAAAATATCACATATTATTATATCCCTATCTACCTATATATTACATAAAAATATCCAAAAAGAAACTAACAACTTGCACCAAAAAGCATCATCATCATCATCACAAGAACATGAACATCTACAGACTCGACTTCGACTCCACTGCCACCATCACTTCTTTAATGTAACCTCTGCCTTTTTTCTTCTTCTTTCATTTTCTTTTTGATCAATCTTTATACCAACCAGCTACACAGAAAGAAACAGAGAGCTATTGACTTGCAGCAAAAAATACATTTATCAAAACAAACTAAACATATTTATTCAAGAAAATAGTTAACTTTCATCTGGATATATTGACGAGCTAAAATGCCAAATATTTTAAAACTGCAAAATACCCAATACGTATAGAAATCAGACTGATAATGTTAAGATCTTTTACAAGTTTTAAAACTGATGAAATGCACAGACGCCAACCAGAACGCCAACGGTTCTCTAGAACCCGGGTATCGCCGGGCATTCAGATTATTACTTTATTCAAGTTTATTCCTATATTCTTTATATACCTACCAGGTTTACTCCGTTTTCTTTACACACATGCATACCATACCTGATGCCCTAACAAAAAAATAATATTCTTCTACCAACTTTAACTTCACCTACAATTTTCTATATCGATGTATCACGCAAAGTCAAAGAAAAACGCAGAAAAAGTTGCTCTTTTATATATTTTCTACATGCATTCATATTCATATTATTTTCATCGATAATGAAAATGAAGGTTTTTGAAGGTATGAAAAATGGGGGTGGGGAGGAGGACGAAAGAAACTAAAGAAAAGTATACAAAAATAAACGGTAAACAAAGATTATAGATAACGCAGCATATTTTATTTCAGGTTAAAAATAATAAACGGCAAGTGTGTCCCGTTGTACTTTCTAAACACCTTCTTCGTTTCCACTTGGATTAATGGATTTCAATGGAAAATTACAAATTAAACCACAACCTAATTACAATTCCAAGAAATTACTTTATTTGACGGCGATGACACTCGATAATAATGAAAATTTTATCGATCCATTTCCAATGAAAAACCGACTTCAAACTTTAAAACAAAAGCTATTATATAAAATCTATCGAGTTTTGCATGTAAATACAAAGTTTAATGGTATCTCAAAAAGAATTACAAAAAATGATTATCAACCTTGTTTAAAAATTCATAAAAAAAACTCGGAGGCTATTCTTGCGACATTCCAAATTCCAACCTTAATCCTTCCTTCCTCCTCCTCAAAAATAATATGCATTCCAATTCATTTGAATTTATAATGACCACAGACTGGACAAAACAATTCTCCCATAAAAACATACGCAAAATTTTATTCTTCATAATTTATTATGACGACCTTCTTCTTCATCCTTTTAATTCTTTTTTACATAATATCCAATATCTCTAACTGCATAATGTGCATATATCGGTCATTTTGGTAGTAAGAAGGCCAGAATTATTTATGAGGTTTAGTCTCGTCGTCATAATATTTTTAAATAGATTTTTTTCACCGAGACAAACCTCTCAAAATACTCCAAATAACCTACAACCTACCTTACAAAAATGCATAATAAACTAGATAGGTTTTTATAGTTTATACCGTTTTACCTACATTTACTTTTCACACATCCTCTTCAAAATATATTGACAAACATTTTTTTACTATTTACAACTGTCTCAAAAAAAGAATGAATGACGACCTTTAAAAATCCAAAACAAAAACGCTTTTATTTTCATTCATGAAAAAAGGGTTGTACACTTTTACACACTCACACAACCCATAAGTGAATGACTTATTGACTGAAAAACATGTATAAATTTTTGTGACATTGTATCCTCTCTACAATATTTATTGCGACACAAGATAACAAATTATTACACATATTTTTGGGTACACGAACATCCTTCAACTTTTATTTTTATCTCTATACTTGTCTTTATGATTCCGGTATAATTCTACTACAAACAACTTAACATGAGTTAAAAATGTGCATAAAACGTAAACAAAGATGACACATTGTTTTTTAAAGGTTAATAAAAAAGAGATTAACAACTCATTTGTCACATTAAATCATTAAAAAACCCTGCATGCAGCCTACCTCAACAAAATAAAAAAACAACTTTATATTTAATATTAACTGTCGCATGTCCTGTCGAATGTCAATGTATTTAACATGCACATAAATCATCCATTTATTATGATATGCAAAAAATATAATACATTATTGTCCAATCTTTCAAAAAAATATTTATGAATGAATTTTGACAGAAAAAAGTGCAAGTGTTCTGTCTCTGTCGTCTCCTGAAGAGATGCGTTTACAAATTTGTAAATTATGTTGATCATGATTTTGACAGAACAATCAAACAAGAAGTCAAGCAAAAAATCTCTATAGTAATAACAATAACAATAAAAATGGTCATTAGTTTTACATTTATTGGCATTCATTAAGTTGACGATGACGATGACAGTGAGAGGAGGAAAAGGGTTAATTCATCATGAATGGTCAAGTAAACAAGAGCAGTAATCAATCTACTCATCAAAGATCAAAGACAAGTTTTTTTTGGTTGCCCGACCGAGTCCTCACTCTAACAACATGAGTGCCATGTGCCATGATCATCATTTTCATGAATAATTTTGTTTTGATCTGATCAAGATCATCTCATCATCAATTACCCATAAAATTTATGTTGCAAATAAATTAGCATATGATTTTTATGCAGTTTAGATTCAGAGAGCATTGAGCATAACGAGATATAAATCATTAAAAAAAACAAGATTCTCTTTGTAATCACTATCATTATACATTTTAATTGCAGACTTCCCTATAAAAAATTCTCATATATGCACATGTACTATGCAGACTGCACAGACAAAGATAATTTTTTCATTCATTTTTAATGCACTTTATGAAATGCACTTTTGTGCGTGGGCGTTTGGTTTTGAGAGGGTGACCAATAGACCATTATATTTTCATGGAACATGCCATCATATAAAATGCGGTTTTTGGTTAAATGACTGCAATTATATCCTCCAGTTCAAATCATATATTTGGGATGGGATCAACTTTCCCATTCAAATCAAATCTCTTTGTATAAGCCATACGTATACTCTTTCAAAAACAAAAAACAAATTTCCTTGTTGACACCTCAAACATTTCAACAGTTGAAATAACAAAAAGCAATGAAAAAGGTAAAGTGTATTGCTACTACTGCCTCAGATTTGATATAATAGCTTATTGTTATGCAATGAACATTTACGATATCATAACCATCATCAAGTTTTAACTTTAACTTGAGCACAAGCACAAGCCATTATACTACAAAAAGGTAAACCGTAAAAACCATAATCATTTTCAGCCATGTGCTTTTTCATATGAAATGTTGTATAAACTTTTTCGTGGGAAGTTGAACAGTCAAAATGGCATCATCATCATCTCATCACTTTTTTTCTAAATGATCATTCATCATCGGCAGTCTCGGCATTGATATCATCTTCATCTCCTCCTCATCGGTATACATCATCATTTTCCATGTGTTTTAGTATTTTGTACAATACGACGTTAGGGAAAAAGTGCGAGTAAAAAACTATAAATATTTATTTTATTTCCAAAATGGTATACTTGTCATTCATCATCATATCCATCCAATCCATCCTCCTCATCTATAATGATATATTCATGGTAATATAGCGATGTTAATGACAATGGGTGTTAAAACACACTCTCTAGAAGCTACTTATTTCTTATTTGTTTTGTTTTTTACGTTAATAGTTTATATCCCTCCTCAGCTGATTTTCTTTTCCATTGTTCTTTCCATCGTAAAACATCTATATATATACCTTTTCGCTAACTGCTTAACTAATAGATATAAAATATAAATTTTTATGCGGCACGAGTTCATATTTTAATGATTATATAACATTTTTTATAGTAATTTCGTTTTCATCTATGAATTTTTATGAATACACACTACAAACAATAAACTCACATGTGCTCATGAAATGTTTTTTTATAATGTGAGGAGGTACAGAAGTGAGCACAGAGCTCCAAAGAAAAAAAAACAAATTAAAAAGTAATTTAGCCAATTTTGAATGGAGACGGCGCGGCAAGATAAGAATTTTTGTGGGCTATGTACTATATGGAAAACATGTGGAATGTCAAAATTCAAATGGTTACTTGAAACATAAATAAAGAGCTATACAAGTCGTTAAAAATATATCTCCATGTATAATATTTACAGATAAAGAAGGGGAAAACCTCAGACCAACGACTCAGAGTGTCCAACAAGTTAAAAGTTAAAAAACCAAATTCAATTCATTTTTTTGACAGTTAAGTTTAGTGGTCTATAGGACACGTGATATTTTGTGGATATTTTTTGTTCTTGAAAAGATGCTAAAGCCAATTTTATTTCTCCGAGAAGCCATAAGAGAATGAATGAATGAAAGCGCTTTTCTCTAATGATAGTACATACATTCAACAAGAAAAGACATTAGCTTTTAGGAAAAGCAAAGGTATTTCCCAGCTGTTAAAAGAGTCCAAAAGCCCAAAAGAGAAAGAAAGGAGGCAAAAGGCAAATGAATTTAATTACTTGAGTCTCCGTCTCCACATGGCTATTAGCCTTTCTTTAGACTCTCCACTTATTACTTGATACACACACGTGATAACAGAAGAGAAAAACCCAAAGCATGCCATTTATATATAAATTTATATCGGCTGTCAACTTTCTTTTTTTCTTCCAGCCTGCCATGCAATTTTCAGCTTTCTCTTCCTTCAATCTACAAACAGCTTAGGTAAGTAGTAATGGTTTTTTTCTAAGCGGCTTTTGGAGGGAAAATGGACATACTTTCTCCAAACGCATTCCGAGTCTACTTATCATGTCTTTTGTTTTATACATCATCATCGTTTCGTTTTAGTGAAAGCAAACATGCTCTTGAAAATGAAATGTAAACTTTTGTTGTGAAAGTTGTTTGCTTTCTCCTGAAAGTGCTTTCACCACACAGATAAAATGAAATGAAGAGATATTAATCTTGTTGCTCGCTCTCTCGTGTCAAATAGTGCAATGTAGAGTGCACTGTGCACGAATTTAAATCAGAATGTTTGCCAAACTTTTCCAATTAATAACTTTCTCAGGTGTCTCTGGAATCGTCTCAAGTCTAAAGCGTGTCGACTGTCTAAAAACTTGAATGAAAACATTTTCATTTTTTTAAACATGAAAAATTGAATGAAACTTTGTACAATATTTAGAGAGCGACAACAGAAGAGAGAGAGAGCAACAGGCACAAAAAATATCTTATTGAGTCAATTAAAGCCTATTGTGTGTGAATCTGGTGAGCAGCAGGAGCTTTAGCTCTGTGTGCTCATGTTTTTAAGAGACTAGCGGTCTGTCAAGTCGTTTATGTCACTCATTCCATTACATTCTCCAGAAGAAGAGTATAGCAGGTTTATACAATGAGTAAAGAGCTTTTCTGCCGAAGCCGAAACGAAAAGAGAATCAAATCACGACACGACTTTTGTTAAAACGATCATGATGACTACAAGACACACGACGAGAGAATGAGAGACGTGATGTGTGAGATTTTTTTGACGATGAGATGATGTGATCAGCTGCTGCTGGAAAGAATGGAATCTGTGTAATTTCATATGAGTAAAGTAAAGCGGATACATAAATGTGTAGGAGTTTCATTCAAGTTTACTAACGGTAAAATAATAACCATAAATGAGCGTGATAAATGATTGTTGTTATTGTTATCAGTGGATAAATTGGCAATAAAAACGCACATGGAATTGTATGTCTAATTATTTGACAAGCTATCTATGAAGTTGATTATATTCATCGTTAAGAAAAACCGTTGAATTTGGAGTAACGTAGTGTATGCCAGCAGGTGAACCTTATTTTGACGCCGCCGGGTATTTTGGAAACTTGCTATGATTATGAAACGCCACAGCGTTTTCAGGGAAGCGAAGCTAATGAAGTAGCAACATGACAATGTAGAAAGTAGAAATGATTTGTGAATTTAAGGTGCAATTATTAAAGTTTAAGGGTGACTTACAGGTTTTCCGGTACAAAGTGTAGTTGTTGACATTTTTTTCACTACCCCATGATCAAAAACTTCAAATTTGCTTTGATGATACTTGGTTGTTCCTTGAGGAAAGCATTGCGGTTATTTCAAGTATTTTAAGGGGAAAAAGTGTAACGAAATGATAACTTTTCTCAGTTTATATTCAATACGAGTTCATATATAATTTTGGCGGTATTTTTGTTTCAAGTACTGTCACTAATGTAAAAACAACTTGGTTATTATAAAGAATCAGACAATATTTAGCCGGAAGTTCATTTCACAATTTTGTATTATAATTGTTTTCACTTTAAGTTTTCACCGGCATCCAAATAGTTCCAGTTTTCACTGAGCAAACAGTTTCTCTCTCAACTTTAAACACAAATTCAAGAATTGTCATCAGGTATTCTGTGACACTGTCCGTTTATTCACAATTTTCACATATCCGGTACAAATGTATTTCAATCTCCCGCCAGTACACCTCGAATGTAAAACTTGACAACCTAAAAAGCAATTAGTTCGTATAATTGGAATGTCGCCTTACTAAAAATTGTATACTCTTTTCTCCTGTATGTTTATGTAAATATTTTTGTATTGTATTCCGTAGGTGTCAAATACTATATATTGCACACAAAAATATTCTCCTTCGCCGTACAAATTATACTTGAAATGCAAATATCATAAGAGTACGCACGTTTCTATATTTTTAATGGCATGCAAGAAAAGCAGCTGTGATGACGCTCTCTATACAACAAATAGTTTTTTTCTATATGCTTTGCTTATGCAGTGTCGTGCTTTTCCCTCAGAAAAACACACAGTCTGTCAGATCCTCTCAAGTTTTTCGTTCTACCCTTCTGGCTTGCCTACCTTCAATTGAGCCACAAGAAGAGAATGCAATCCAGTTGTATTCCCAATTTTTTCCCCTTTACACATTTACTTTACATTTACTCTACAGCAGCAACATCAAGCATTACTACAGAATATCAGCATTACAATTTTGCTCATAAGAAACTCTAAACTCAACTCTACAGCAAAACATTACATTCTCCCCACCGCACCACCATACCATCATCAAAAGCAAAATCCTCATAACACAACCAACCATTCTACTTTACTCGTAGACTCTCAACTCAGAGCTCACACAAAACTCTCTGCATTCAACTTTACTGCTACACAGACATGGACAAAACTCAAAATCGAACAGTTCGACCGAACAGCCGAACATAAGACAATTGTGGTTCGAACCGTACGGCCGTACCT
>JAQFYG010001017.1:0-21950 GCA_034694325.1 Entomobrya corticalis
ATATGTGCATTGAATGCTACCTAATATGTATAGTTTAAAATATTTATATTTTGTCCTTTTTCTTCTAACCTCAGCATATTCTAGTTTATGACTAGTTAATAGTTTATATGCAACTCAGCTTCTTTTTTTCCTAACCAGCAACCTATTATCACCAACATTTCGGAGCCGTCATAATCAGTATGCGTAGAACCTATTCTCTGTCAGGGGTTTCAATTTTTAGCAACATAAATTTGACAGGTTTTTTGTCGTTATGTTATATTCAATATTGTCTTATGGTTTTCGTGGATGATAATTTCATTATACAATAGAATGGAATGTAAGAAAACCAACTATTTTGTCGATTACATATAAAAACAAAAGACAGAGAAAATATAACCTGACTATAACAAAGGAACATTGTTCATAATATACGCATGTTGGTGCGCATTTCGAATGTGTTACGTACCATTTTATAGTGTAACAATTTTATAGTCCTATATTGTCAGACAGAAAATGCGGATATTTTTTTGACAAAAACGGAATATCTGCTGAAAACATTATATCGGATATTTTTTATTAATGGAGTAGCATGCGAGTTTTGTTTTATTATGTCAAAGTAAAGTTAGTAAGTTTTAGTTGATCGTATTTACCAACGTACCCATTTTCATCAAATGATTTATTTCAAAAATATAATGTCGCTTCGGCCTCCTTTATACGGTTGCTTACATTGAATTTAATATTTTACTCTCTTTTGTTGCTGTGCTGCTCTCCTTTTATTTCTTTCGATTTTTATAGGAAGATGAAAAGTCCGTGGAAAGTTGTTACATGTCCTTAGTTTAGTTTGAAATTGTATTAGTTGTCGTAAGAAAGTAGTACCTCTCGTATCAAATAATATATAGACGTAGTCAGTCATCATCACAATCTACTTTCTCAAGACGAAAACATACGACGGGAAAGTATAAAAAGGTACGCAAAACTCAATCAACGGAATGGTGTGTAAAATTGTTTATATGGCGAAAATATTTATCTCTTACTTTTCCCCTTTATAGTAACAAGTTGCAAAAATATTGATGTTTCCCTTCTTCCCATCTTTACTTTTTTCTCTAGCCTAGCCTGACGGTTTCTTGTCGAGTGAGAAGGAACGAAGTAGAGAGAGTTAGAGCGAGATTGACAGTAAAGCTTAAGAAGGGAAATGCCACTCGACAAGTTACTTCGTGCTTGCCATATAAATACTCACATATAGGTGTTTTGGTAGGCTCTATATAAAAAGTGCTAAAAGTACATCCATATTTATCTGCAAAAATTTATTATTAGTTTATTCGGAAGTCTGGTGAAGAAGAATCGTAACGTTATTGCGTAAAAACCAGAAAAAAAGAGAGATATGGAGAGCAAAAAATTATTTCATTTCCTTTCCCGTCGTCGACCTACTACTTTTTCCGTTTTGTGCGTAAGTTAATGTTCCATCAAAAGAATTGCTTTCCTTTTTAGATAACAACAATTTTCCGGTAATGGTGGCCATACGTTTGGGATGACTATATCGTTGACATATTTATCCTCAAACCTTTACCAGAAACTTTTTTCTTAACTTTTTACTTTTCTCGATTTTCCGTCTCTCTTAGAATTTATCTTTGAAACCTACATATTCCCTTTGTACATTTACCACAAATTCCAAAAAAAACAGGTATTTTTAATTGGCCACATTAGCATTAACGAACAGTGAACCCACACACAATGAAGAATTTTGCTTGGACCGCTGCCCTTTCATTTTTCATAATGACGTTTCAATGTGCGTTGCCTATTGTTGTCTAAAGATATTATCCCGATTCCATCTCTCCACTGCCAACCTCTTAGTAAACAGAAGAAAACAGGGCAGGGCACCCAACATGAAAATGTTTCTTTTTTTCTTGAATACACTCTAGTTTCTTCCCCTTCAGTACTTTCCTTTTCAGCACTTCTTGTGTCCACACTCGTCTAGTTCTCCTTCGTCCTACTACACTACAATGACGAAAAGTGTATCCCATTTCATTTGGTATTCAGCAGCAGTAGTAACATCGGTCATATATAAAGAACCATGTACAGTATAAGAATGAATATAAGATATACTTACATTTTATTTTTTTAGCAGAGAGTTGTGGCATATTGTAAGTAGACTGCAGCATCAGATGGTCTTTGTGCTCTGAAAGGAAGTAACTTTGTGAAAGTTGTCCTTCTTTTCATTCTCTCTTCTCTCCTTTCACTGCTGCAACTCAAGCGAATCACTGGAAAAGTGTATAGAAGAAGACGAAGAAGAAGAGTTAAGTACTATTCCAAAACGGGAATGGCAAATAGCAGCAGCATTGACAGTGGCACTGGTCTGGTGTAGTAGTTTTATAGAAAGATGAAAGATGCGAATGTGAATAATACGGATAAATGGTAGGAACAGAGGTATACTAGTGATGATGATGATGATTATGTTGAATGTGTTGGTCTGAAAAGAAGAGAAAGTGAAAGTGCACTCTCGTCCTATTAGAATATTGTCGGTTTGGTTGGCTGATGCTACTGAATAAAATAAAATATTACGTTAGACACACTACTGAAAAAGGAAGACAGGGGCTGGAGAAGTTATAGTAAATACTATATAGTAGTAGTAATATTTAGTAGTTCAAGTTTCCAGAAAAAGGGTAAATGACACACACAGAGACTTGGAACTTGGACAAGCTGTGCATATGTTTGTGCTTCTGCTACTTCAGGTACATCTGCTTGCATTTTCGTAGCAGTAGTAACAGTCATACAGCCCCATCCTTATACCCTTTTCTGCATCATATCTGTCCAACTTTGTATTCATTCACTTTTTTTCTTTTTCTCCCACACCACACAGATGATGATATAACATAAAATAAAAGATGCATTCCACCCAGTGGTTATTCAAAGATAGACAGATAAGAGGAGCAAGGGTAAAAGGGAAAAAAGACGAGTGTTTAGAGAGAAGAAAAGGGATTTCAATAAAAAGAAGACGAAGAGAGCGTGGCTAAACCATGAAGTAGTAAGAGTGGAAGTAGTAGAATAAGAAGACGAGAAGAAAAAAAGTTCAAAGAAATTCTCTTCTTCTTCCTCTCGTCTTTCTTCTTTTTTCCCTCTTACTATTTTCCATTAATAAGAGGATTCTATTAAGAAAAAAACTTTATACTTTCGCGTAAATATTCCTTTTTACATGTTCAGCAGATGCGCAAACTTTTTTCTACACAAAAATATGTGTACATCATCAACATCATCATCATTACTTAAGTGTATTATTTATATAGGTATACAAGGGCAGAGCTGAAAGCAAAAAAAAGAAGTCTGAATAGGTAGTGGCCCTTGTATTTATAGTATTTTATGCCTTCTAGTAGTTCCAATTCCATTTTCATTTTTTATTTTCTTTGGCAAAATGCATAACTAGCAGAGAAAGAGTGTGTGAAAGGGAGGTAGACAGAGAAAAAGAGACAGAAAGTGAATAAAAATAAAGCAAGTGCTGACGAAAGTATATGGCTACGCTGTGGTGGTTTAGTTTTGTTGACGGCACTTTTTTTTTTGCAAAAAAAAGATGGAAAGAAAAAGTTTTTTCCAATTGCATTTATGTAATTCTCTCCCACTCTCCTACTTTTTTTCTATTCACTTGCCCATCATTTCCATCCGCTCGGCTTCCTTCCTTTTCTATGTAAGTCAACCAGTCAGTCAGGTTATGCACTCATTTTACTATAGAATATGTGTACGTGTGCATTTATGTGACTAGTTATTATTTTATTGTATGTATTTTTCTCCATCTTTTTCTCCCCGTATTTCACCATTTTCCACTTTTTTGTAATTATCAAATTGCTACCGGAGGACTTTTTTTCCAATGAAAATGACTGCTTTTACTACTATTCTATTTCTATTGAAAAGCGTAGGAAAGGATAAAAAAGAAAAGGAGTGAACAAAAACAGACAACTTTTTATGCTCTCATTTTTTTCAATAGACCAAACAAGAGAGGTTCCATTGTGGACCGTGTTAAATTATTTTTCCACTTATTTTCCCAATTTTATTTTTCATCCGCTTGCTCAAAAGCCCATGCGAACTAAAAAAAATCTTTTTTAAAGTGTGAGTGTAGAAAATTAGGAAATTAAAACAGAAAATATGTTGTTATATAAGGCCTCAAAGTACATACATATTTCGTTTTATAAAATTAATACAAAAAAAGAAGGGAAACTTTGTACATAAAATATTTTTATCTAGTACTCTTGTACTTGCTTGTAAATACGCATGAAATAGTTTGAAGGAGGCCACGCAATGTTGACATGCTTTCTGCCACCAAATAAAAAATAGAGAGAAAAATTACAAAATTCTTTCTTCCCACATTCCAAACAGACACTATATGCCAAGGCCAACCTACATTTGCACACGATCATCATCATTATATCTTTCACAACCACAGAGACAGCAGTGATTCATAAAATACGATAAAGGAAGCAAGAAAAGAATGTTTCAGACATATCTAAGCAGTAGTGTGTAAGTATTGAGTATGTACTATCATTTGTTTTCATCCATTGTAAATATCATCAACTTGAAATACCAAATACCTCACTCCTTTAACACCGTCCTTGCCTACCCATCTCTATTCTATCATTAATATCAATATCGTCATCATGAGAAAGGTGAGATTTGCAAAAATAAATGTGGAATTGGAGTACTGACTGAGTCACTCAAAAGACACATATTTTTAAAAAGGACAAAAAGTAAATTTTATTCATTTTATATAGTGTGATGATCAATCCTTAGTAAAATAGTTTAGTTTGAAGTGAAATCCTACTTTTCCCCTACTTCAAGTTTTACACAAGGTTTGGTCAAAGTCATCATCATAATCATCATATTGAGTGAATATTATGGCATATAAAATTTGTTCAAAACTCTTCTTCCCGTAAAAGAAGTTCACACACATACAAACGATATACAACGTTTGTTAGCTTAAGCGGATTCCATCGTTCTACATCGGTGTAGTCCGTGTCATGCCATTGAAACAAACTGGGAAAGAAAGGGAAATGTAAGGGCTTTTCTCTTGCATTCATGTGTTTTTGGCATCTTACTTTCTCTGCGAGATAGAATGTATGTGAGTATAAGTGCGGTGGAAAGAGAGCGAGAGAAAGTCTGACTTTGTGTGAAAAAGGAGGAAAGGAGTTACTGCAAAAGTAAAAGTTTTTGGTGGCTTTTCTAAAACTCTTTTGCGCTAGGAGTTGTCGGGAATGAAGACGATGTTGATGATGCTGATGGTGGTGGTGGTGGTGGTGTTCGAATTAAATAGTCCCTTTACCCATTATTTTCAATTCGTTGGAATCCATCTATCTGTACACAGTTGTATATCCCACATGGCATAATAGCATGGCTTTGTTGGATGCTCCCCAGTTGAGCCAGTAGAACAGTTTACTTTCATGAGGATGACGATAATGATGAAAATGTTGGCTTTGTTGTATAATGGGTATGTAGTATGAAGTAGTGACTTGTACAGTAAAAAAATCTCCAAAAGTAATACTGAGGTTATATGCCATAAGAGTTAGAAATGACGATAATAATGAGTACTTTAGTTTTGATTTGAATATAAACAGCATAATTAACATGACTTGTTCTTGTTCATTTGCTCCAACCCACGTCTACAGATGTTTATGTATATATGTATCTTTGAAACAGCGGAGGCAAAGAGAGTGATTAATTAATTTTGTTTTATTATGATGACGATGATTCTTCACGAGTAAACGACTGAGTATTTTAAATGATCTTCATCATTCTCATCATTCTCATCATTGCAGTTGTTTATTCAAACAATTTTCACAACTACTAGGAAATGGCAGAAAAGTATAGTAGCATGCCAGCCGGCATGCCATAACAGAAAGTGAAAAAAAATTTGTTTCTAAAATCGACTTGATTTAGCTCAAATAAAATGAAGGGGTGCTTCTGTAAATACATAGGAAAAAGAAATAGAGAAGACAGTAATTATTATTTTATTCAAAGTTACAAGGTTGTTTGTATTAATCATTGTCATTGTTCTTGTGCATCTTCTATCATCTTGTCGACTTATATTTACTTTGGGAATTGTGTCGCCGGCATTCTCATTGGAAAAGTAATCAACTGTTCATTTTCATCTAAACATACAGAAAAATAACCTTTCTCTTACACTCACTAGTCACTCTCTCCATTTCTGTTTGCACAGATTCAATAATATATCATCCTTTTTTGCGCTAACTATCATCTAATTATTTTATTACTCTCCTGCTCAATTGAAACTACGACTTGCTACAACAACAGCAGAAAATAATGGAGGCGAGATGGAAATTTTACTTTTATTTTCAGAAAGAGTGAAAAAAGTGGAACATGTATGATTATTATCCCTTTGGAACTTTCCATTAAATAAATTCCTTGCATATATTGTTAATGTTTATATAAGCATCAAAATGTGTTTATCTACTTGTAATTAATTAAGTTCTCTCTACAGTCTGTCTGTAGGTATTCTGTGACAATGACAAGTTTTTTGTGTGCAAGCTTATGTTCAATAATGATAGACAAGTCAAGTGAATGACGATGATTATCCGGTTCAAGGAATTTTGGACTAGATTATTTTTCTGTGTATTTATTTTCTCTTTCTCTAATCATTTATCCAATTTAACACACTTACCCAATAGCTTATTGAATAATGTGCTCTCATTCTATTTATACAATTTAGCAGAAATTCTATGAAAAAATCTTTATATCCTTATGTCATCATCTTCTCTCTTTTTACATTTCATTTTGTCTTTTTATGTATGTTCCATTGAAAATCTTCAAATTTTCCACACATAAAAGATGTGCTATATTTTTTAGAAAAGAGGCGAAAAGAAGGCCTGTCAATAAATAAGCTTTTATACCGCTTTCTACCTTTTTTCCTGGAGAAAGAAGTGAAAATGCAACCAGCAAAAAAGATTGCATTATAAGAAAAAAGGCAAAAAGCAAAAATGAAAGAAGATCAGTCAAAAGACGAAAATGTACTAACGAAGTTACTTGTTTCTGGTTCACAGGAAGTAGCACACAACAAGCAGTATATTATATTGGAAGAAAAAGACGATGAAGAGGAACATTATTGAAAAGTAAAGAAATAGTTGTATCATGCTTCCCATTACACTTCACTACTTGCCCTTCACTTCAACAACGAGAGCTGAAATGAAAGAAAGTATTTTTCAAAGTAAAAGCGTGCATGCTCCTTTCTTCGAAGTTGGTTTTTAATATCCCAGGTTCTTATGAAAGTGCTCGTGTAATGTACCAACTCATGTATGTACATATTCATAATGGAAAAAATTATGTGAAGGCAACAACAGCAGCGGTATGTATTGCAAAACTATATGAATTATTATGAATGCTTTTATCCTTTCTTGAGTCAGTGAGCACTTAACGTGCTTATAAACGAGATTACAAAAAGTAAATACCTTTAAATCATTTAAAGGTTAAATAGCTGAAAGCTTCATGAGCTTCTTTTCTTCTTTCTTTACTTGTCAAAAATAATAACGTGATAATATGATGAGAGGAAAAACCATAAGACTGTAATGTGTATGATCACTTTACCGTTAAATTTTTTCTTCGAAATATGACACCATTTGTATAAAAAAGCCGGAAAGGGTAAGGTAAGCAAAGTGAAAGTAACTTGAAGGATAATGTAATACCTTTTATGAGGGAAAATACCGTTGGTTTCAGATTCAAAGAAAATACAGAAGGGTAATTCCTATCCTCTGTCATTGCTAAATTGTTACACAATAGTATTTAAAATATTTTAAATCCATCTTTATTCTAACCATCTCGTTGAACTCGAATAGAAAACTAGCAAAATCAGGCGGATTAATATTGCCATAAATATTCACATTCTGGTTATTTTATAAATTGATCTACGCCAGAAATTTATTTTTAACAACTACTCAACAACCAAACTGTAAAATATGAAAAGTATTTTGCACTGATATTATTAATTTGAGAGGGATTAGCTCAGCTGCAGTAAATCTTCCCAGGAATTTACCTATACATAAGTGCACGTGCAGATTTAGTTTCCTATTCTTTCAATTTGGCAATGATTAATAATAAAGCCAAATAATTAACCAAATGCTGCCATGTTGTATACAACAATACGTAATATCTAAAGTTCTGCGTGGGCGCAAGCGGTAAAACGAAGGCTATGACGAAACAACACAATATGCTACGCACAACGGCACAGTCAGCGGTTTGCGCGTTGGGGTGCGCTTTGCCTATAGCCTTATTTAGTTTTATCCTCTTTACCTTTACCCGCACAGTAAATACAGTAAAACCTCTCTATAAGCAAAGCCCAACGGAAATTTTTTTCCTGTGCTTATAGGGAGTTTTGCTTATAGAGAGAACACAGAACATTCATAGATATTTTGGGCACTGAAACAAGATATACAGGTAGACATGTAAAAATTGTAGTTCCGTAATCAATGCTTTATAGTACTTTGATTTGTACGCACTATAAATGTTCATACAAATCTTCAAATTTTCTTCAAAATTGAAGCATTTTGCTTATAAAGGGGTATTTTTATCTCAAGGGATACAAACTGAAGCTCCTTATAAGGAGTTTTTGTTTTTGTTTTACTGTAGATAGGAAATTATAGTTGGGCACTATTATAATAAAATGAATCTTCCCAATTTCAATGTCTAAAGCTTCATGATATTTGCTTGCTGTGAAAGACAAAAACAAAAATACCTACACATTTTACTTACAAAGAGTTGGCATTTATTCTATATTATCAACGTGTTCATGTATGAGTGTGTGAGTTTGTGCTACTTCAAGTACATAATAGACGGCGTCATCGAGTTCACAGTGTCTAACCATGCTAGTAATAATGAGGCGTGTCTTTATATTTCTGGTTTGATGAGCATCACTACAAATGACAAATTGAATGTAGTACAACAAGAACCATGACTTTATAGTACGTCAGCATTTACTTATATCACCACCACCGCCACCACCAGAAATTTTGCACATTTTATAGAATGTCTTCATACCATTTTTTGCATGTCTGCCTACATACTTGTATCTATGTAGGTGTGATATGGTTAGAATATATCATTGTTATGTTGATGGTGGCAATAGTAAAAGATTTATTTGAACTGTCTTCTTTCTTCCCTCTCTTCTCTGTGCTTTCCTCTCCTGCTTCTTTCCCTATTTCTATACTCGCTGGGAATAACTCGCTTTTAAACATCATCGTCATTATCTTCCTCGCCATCATCATGCATGGAACCATGAAAGTATAATGTGTTATTTCGAGGTTCTCTTGGTTATGTAGCTACTGTATTAACAATATAGTAACCTTTTTTACATATACTCCATACAACAATCCATATAATCATAATGGTGGTACGTATTCTTGCGTAAACGTTTTATTTTTTATATTACTGCTGCATTATTACCATGTCTGTAGTCAACCATGTTTCGCGCGAGCTTCGGTTGGCTTTCACCAAAACATTTTCCAGGTTTTGTGTGCTCATGTGAGTGTGTACGTTGTATTGTCCCTTTATTTCTAACTCTATTTCTCTCTCTCTCTTTGACTGACTTTTATGCTTGTTAGTGTAAATGTACCATGTATATATCCTTCGGTGTGTTTCTTTGTGTGTTTACACATTGAGCAAAAGTTTACTGCGAGTAAGTATGAAATCGTGACCGTGGACGTGGAAATTATGTATGCATAAATTTGTAGGAACAACAGTGCCAAAAAGTGGAAAGAGCATATAATAGTAGTGCACAATGAATTTATTTAGGCTTGTTGTCCTATCAACTCACACAAGTGAAAGTCATCATCATCAGGAGCAGGACTTTTACTCATGACTCATGAGCCTAGAGTAAGATCACCATGAGGATGATGATGGCGCAGCTTTTCTTGTTTTGTTTTATATTTATCATTCTCACCATTTTTTATATTCTAATGAAGAGAGCAGCATATGTCGAAAAAATCTGCGTTGTTTAATTCTTACGTTTTGTCAACAAGGTTGTGGTTATTGATAAAAGTGCGATGTTAAGGTAAAAATTTTCCTTGTAATCAACAACGTCGGAATAAAGTTACATGAACAAATTTGTACAGCTTTTTCTTTCAAAGTTGTTATTAACCTGCATCAGTTGAACTGCTAACCGCCCACCAACTTTTCTTTCAACTCGTTTCTCTTTACCCTTGTCAACAGAAATCTGATTGAAAAACCACTTCACAAAAAGCAAAAATAAATATAAATTGTGAAAAATCTCAATCAAGTCATGCCCTTTCTGTATCCAATTTCTGAAAAACAAATTTCATAACTCGACAAAAATGACTGGTGAGCCCTTTTGATGTCTTATTGCTTGACTTGTATAAAGAACAGCTTCAAGGAAAAAAACTAAAAAAGGTTGACTTGACGCACATATTCAAAAACAAGCGTTTGTAGCGTTTTCTAAAAAACTTTTATCTGACCCTCTCCTTTATTAAAAAACGTACAATTTATTAACTCTCGTTAAAGTTTTTATGGTTTCGGGCATGCACGTGTAGCACCAACTACTACAAAGATGGCAACAAGGACGACAAAAACAAACAAAGTAGAATACATAGTAACATTAAAAATACACACACGCCTACACAAACGAGATGGTGAGTCCTTTTACTCTTCTCAAAGCAAGAGTGAAAAACAGTATGCATAAGTTACTTGGCTGAAGGTCCTTGAGGCTCACAGTGTATTTCAGTGTTGATTAGTAGAATAATATTGTTAAATACTCCATAATACTGCTTAGCTTGTGCAATATAAACTATAAATTAATGGAGAAGCGTGATCACGTGTCCAGCTTTTTATAAGCTTAAGAAGAAAATACCTTAACAGTTTCTTGCACAGGTTGGAAACTCTTTCCTTATTTGTCTAATTAATTCATCAGAACATCTAATATTGTCACCATATGCGTGCCTAATTCACACTCTGTACATTTTGCAAACCAAAACATATAAATTGTTGGAATAATGATACAAACATGTTTTCATAATATGTGTTTATGTGCACGGAAAGACACAATGTCCGCATTTTGATATTTTTATGTTTGCATGTAAAGTAAATACAAATATAAAAATAACAAAATGCGGACATTGTGTCTTTCCTTGCACATAAACACATATAGACAAAGTATTTTAGCACTCTAATTGTGTAATCAAAAGAGTACATAGATATATATATATATGGACCGTTAAAAAAAGTAAAACTGCAACACTAAACTATGCAGCTGCTGGCATGCAGTGACAGAAAACATATGTATTGCGTATTAATAATATTGTCATACACTTCATTTCTATTACACCGTCGAGCTTTATACCAGGCTGTCGTTGTTTGTGACTTTCAGCATGAATTAGGTAGAACTATTTTCAAGAGAGAAACTAATAGATGATATATTAGCTGTATTATTTTTGTTCGCAAAAACACCAAGTGTTAAAAGAGACGAGTAAGGAGATCTATATTTAATTATAATTGAACATGTTCAAACAAGCCACATCAATTCATGGAAATAAATCAAGCAACAAAACAAAGAGAAGCCATGTAAACGCTATAACCGCATTTACTCATTTCCATAAATGTTTTTATACGCAAAACCAAAAGAAATCCATCACCGTCATGATGAGACTCGGGAAAAATTCCATCAGCAAAAGTAAGCTTACTGCACACTAAACGTACATAAATAGAAATGTTTTGCTTCTGATAACAAAAAACAACAAAAATAATAATAAAATAAAAAGTACCCGTCTTCAAATAAAGTAAATGTAGAAAATAAAGTGGAAGGAGAAAAATAGAGAGACAGGAAAATGTGAAGAGTATTGGAAAAAGCACTGTTTAGGGGGAAAGGGAGTGTTAACACTTATAATAAAATAAACATATACATCCTTTACTCGCTTGCATTATTACACTTAAGTAGTGCTAGAAGTTGGCGAAGAAGGAATAAAAGAATACATACAATAAAAAGAGTGGTGATAGTGGTGGTTTAAGTGAAACAGTGAGATTTGGAAGACCCAATTTAGACAGAGCCAAAAAGACATCCTGGGAGAATAGCATTCCGTTCCAGTGGTAGTGCTGGTGGCGGTAGTGGGTCTGCTCCTGCTACTACCACACTACTTCTCAAAGGATTTTTATTACTTTTTCTTGTTTTCTCTTGTTGTTTTGCTGACAACCCAAACGGGCTTAAAAGCAATCGTCAAGAGAGAGAAAAAGAAAGAAAGTCAGAAGGAAAAAGCGAGACGTGGTAGAAAAAGATCCTACGTACGTACGTCCGTCCATGCACATGTAAGAGCAAAAAGAAGCAACTTTTGAAACAGAAAAGTCAGAAGTAGAATAGAAAAAGAAAGACTCTCTAAGAAAAAACCTTATTTTTATGCTTTTATTGAAAGAGAAAGCAGCATAAAGTAAAGGGAAAAAGCAAGCAAGGCAACTCTTCTGCTACTTTAAAGGCAAACAAGAAGAAACCAACATCCGCCAATGTCTTATAAATATATATGTATATTATTATTATGTATACTTATGTGTGTGTGTGTATGCGTGGCTGGGTTGCTTGCTTGCTTTCTCCTGTTTTTTGCTGCTTGACTTGACTCACAGTGTCTCCTTCTGTGTGTCTCATTTTTTCTGTGCTGCTGGTGTGTCTGCATGGGACGACGAATGAGTCTCTTGACAAAGAGTTTTTTATGGGAGAAGTAGGGAAAAGCGGCAAAAGCAGTGGGATGCACACAATGTGCTTTTTTGCCTTTTACTTCTCGTTAGTAGATTTCTATTGATTTTATGCCGGGTTCAGATCAGTACAAGGAAAGATGATCATTTTTCCCTTTGGTATTTACTATGCGTACACTTACGTATGATAGTGGAAGGGAAAAGTAATGATAGTCAGTATGATGCAACGCAGCTACTGCTACTTTTTTTGCCTATGAGGCAACGCACCAGCAACGAGCGCTGCGAATGAAAAACCCCAAGGCGGTGGTGGTGGTCTGGTCTCGTGATGGCAAGGATATTAGTGGTAGTCGTTCGTTGTTGTACGCTTAACTATTACAATAGCTTAGGCAGATGCAGAGGAGCAAAAAAGCTAGTGAAACAGCAAACTCATGCATGCAAGTCATGATATGAATATTGGTATTGAAAGAAAGAGAAAGGATGCGAGGGAAAGAGAAGAGGTATTTTCCTTACAAAATGCTTTGAGAACAATAGAACGTTACATCGCTACTATATATGCTATTTATAAAATGATAAGATATGACATAAGAAAAGTCAGGACTAGCTACTAGTAGTACCTAGTTACATTGTGCGTCGTCTTATAAGTTACTTTTTTGTATAAGTCCACATATGAATCGGCAGAAAACATATACCTCATCTTTACAAAATTATTTTCAGCGGCATAAGGTTTTCTCTACGGCTTCTCTCCATTTTCTTATATTTTTTTCTATTCCAGAGAGATTTCACTTTTCCCGGTTTTATCAACAGCAATGTGGATGATAATAATGACGATGATGTAATGCATTATTAGTGGTTCGAATGCACAAGTTACCAAAGAGATTGTGTAAGAAGACGAAATGTCGTCCTTTCTGCAGTTTTTTCTTCTAATACAATTACTTGAAGGAAACGCGTGAAATATTTGTATAATGAAATATTTAGTATAACGTTTTAAATAAATACATATCAGTGGTAAGTATGATTTTTTCGAAAGGCTTGTGTCAAATATATAGGAAAAATCTAGAGCTGTCTTTCCCTTTCGTTGTTTATGTCGCCAACAGCGATTATTTTGGCAGCATGGAGGAAAAAAGTCACAGATAAGCTGCTACTTACTACACGCAATGGATGTAAGGAACAGAGGATAATGATCATATATGATAGTGAGGTCAATGGAGTCTTGAAGCCAAACATTACAAGTAACCCGTAAAAAGGTTTTTGCAGAAAGGGTTAAACCCCGCACACATTTCCTTCATCCACACAAATAGGCATTCTTAAGAAATTTGTATACAAATTGGTATGCACACGTGCTATACAGCTTTACTTTCTAGTGCTGTAACAATGTTTGCATTGTTGATAATGTTCCTTGAGGAGTGAGTGGTTACGATGGCATACCATAAAGTATGTGTACACACACGTCATTGTCACAAACAAATAGGTAGTCTTCTCAAATCTGTGAATAATTAATGGTTGTATGCTTTCTGCCGGAATATTGTCACTTACAACCAAATGACAATCTCATCATGAGTGGCTGGCTAAAAAATGGATTCTGCTGTTATTATTATCATCATCATTATCTGTGAATATATAATATTAATAATTTACACATAGTTGTTGGTGTGTGTATACTTTTTTTACTTCTTACACAAGCCACTTAAAAAGACCAACAATGCATGTCCGTTCTCTTGTCATTTAAGTGAGTGTTGAGAGCTGTTCCTCTCATTTTCTTCCGTCAAGTGAGTCAGAAAAAATTGGTCCATCAATGGAATTGTCTTGTTTCTTGTCTATTCTGGTGTGAATATTATATACAATGCCTCCATCTATCTACCCCTTTCTAGGAAGCTTTCTGTATTCCAAAGTGCTTCCGGTGAAAGGGAAAAGCACGCAAAAAATTTTGTGCAGATTATCGTCTTGTCTTGTGGATTTATCTATTTTGTGGTTCTTCTCTGTGCAGAGCGTGAAATATTTTGTGGCTTTTTTTGTTGCATGCATTAAATATAAAAAGAGGAGTAGTTGTGTTTGACGTTGCTCTGCTGCTGTCGTTGTTGTTTATGGATGCGGTGGTAGTAGCGATGGTGTAGTTACTGGCGATGATGATGATGATGTGGTGTGTCGTGGAGTGACTTACTCAAAAAGGAAGACGAGTAGATGACGTGGAAAAAATTGCTGGTGGTAGTGTGATGGTGGCTCCTTGCTAAATCTTCACTCAAGCTTCATTTTCTTGACTTTTTAAGTCAACTTTAAAAAAAAATTCTTTACTAAATCGGGTGAGTTAAAAGGGGAGCAATGATGATGTTGACGGGAATATTGCGGTGGTTTCTTGTAAAATATATGTACACAGAAATAACATGCATGTATGATGTAAAAGTGTATACTAACAGTAAAAGTAGTGATGATGATGTCGATGTGCATAATATTTCAGAAAAAGGGGGAAAATTTGTGTTGCAAATTTTCTTTCAACATCATCATAATAACAGTAAATATCCTTTGTTGAAAACCCATCCACCGTACCCGCTACTTTTTACTGTGACGTTATAACAGTGCCTGGCTTATTGTCCGAGTATCTACAACAGTAGTAGAGGTAGTTGTGACAATAGATGTTCTACTATATAGCAAGTTAGTATTTACTTACTGACTATTATTACTTTTAAAGACAAAGCCAAAGTGATAATCTGACCCAAATACACAAAATAAGAAGAAAGTTCAAATTTTCTAAACAAACAACTAAACAAGAAGAGGGAAAAGCTAGTAAGTAAGAGAAAACAAAAAAAAATTGCCTTTCCTCATCTCATATTATTATAATACATTATATTCCAGCCAGATAGCTTCTAGTATGTAGCAGAGCTCCTTCCCCATCACACTCACTTCCTCTCATCCAACAAAGTTTTCCTTGTACATAATATTTTATTTATTTATTTGCATAAGAAATACATGAAGACGGCGAGAGAGTGAGAAGATAGAGAAGCCAGTAGTGTAAACTTAAGTAGTAATATAATATTCGCACGCTCGCGTGTATTTTTCTCCACTGATTTCTTATGCAATCATAAATTATGCATTAGAAGTTTAGCATGTGATATGAAGTGAGTGAGCCAAACAACTAACAACAACAACATCAATAGCAGCAGTAGCAGCATCAGTAGAAGTAATATTTATAGTAACAACAACAACATTGCCACAAGCAGCACCAAACTTTCACTCTCAAAAACTCACTCAAGTCTGTCCGTCAGACTGTCATTCAGCAAGGAAAGCAACCGAGAGAACCCTGAGAGATATTTAAATATCTTATGCGTATATTTCTTTCTTTTCCCTTTTCACTTTTTCTTTATTTAAAAAAATAAAAAATATCAAGTGTAATATACATATATACACTCCTTATATATCTGTTTATAACTTACAAAAAAAGTGAGGAGCCAAAAACACATCTGTGGGCAAAGCAGCAGTTAACAAGGTTCAAGAGACTTTTTCTTCATGAAATAATAATGCTCCCATTCATTCTAAATTGTGCAGCAGTAAAAACGCTGGGAAAAAGAGAGGGAAATTGTTATTGGATATTCACATGGCACACTAGTATCGTCTTCGTCCTCTAGTCATCATCATCATCATCATCACCACCACCACTGCAATTGCCACAACCACTACTACTATTGAAACTATACTATCATATCAACCTTTACCTCACACTTTTTCTGTGTGTGGCAGTGCCAGCCAGTGCTTCTCTTCTAGAGGTTATTGCTGCTTTGTACTTTTCAAGTTGAATACAAATTGGACTTGAGGGAAAGTAAAAAAACAAAAAAAGGTTGAAGCTGCTGATGCTGCTGCTAAAACTACCACTTATACCGTCCTCGTCCTTTTTTATTATTGTTTTTCCTCTTCTTTTCTTGGATGGAATGTTAGTATGAACACGTGTGAGTATAGCGAAATGATGATTATTAGGTACGTATGTATATACGCCATCAGCCGAGTAGAGAGGGTCATTTCCATGTCTGCGTGCGTACCAAGCGTCTTGCCTGGTTGTCTATTTGTCTGTGCTATTGTTAGAGAGAAAATTCTCGATGTCCGTGAAAGTTTCTTTGTTACGCATACTTCTCAATGCCTTTTCGCTCTTCGTTTCTCACGTGTACAAAATTTGAATTAATCCGGGATGTATGGAAAGAAAGAGTCCTAGACAATGATGATTGTCTGGAAGGTCATCATCGTACAGTATCACCTTTTGCATTATTTGTGTGAAGATACATGGTTCGGAATATGTAAGTGTAAACTTTGCAGAGAGTGTGTGTTTTCTAGGCAACTAAGCTTTTGAAAGCTAGAGCTTTGAACTGGTTGTATTTTTTCCCTAACAATATTCGGAGAATGAGAAAAGGGAAAGTTTATCTGAGCCTGCGATGGTTTCATATTATGTGATATCCTATCTTCTCTCTCGTTCGAAGGAAACACATTGAAAAAAGAGTTACATTAATATATTTACGACTTTTCTATGCCTTAACAATAGCATCATTGCTAAATTTTTAAATACTTTTCTATCCTGTTACATGTTTAATAAGACTAGGTTCAACAACTGACTACTAGCAATAATTACTTACGTAGTGTTATATGCTATTTAGGCTTAACAAAAGTGTGGGAAAAATGCGTTTCTATACTGGTCTGGGTCAAAGACCGTAAACGTTCATGAGAACAATTTCACCAATTCCAAAGAGCCTGAGATAAGTTTTAAGTTTTTATTCCGAAATGTGGTTTCATCAACCCGCAGTTTCTTGTGTGGCTAGTAAAAGTTTATTATGAATCAAAAAGTATTAAGAATATCAAGTTTCCCAGAAAAAGTTTTAGGATTATTTGACAGCCAGTTTTCTTGGAGGTATAAAAATAATTTTTTAAATAACTGGCTATAATGTGGAATGTGTAACCTCTATTTTAAACAGTAAAATGAGTATCGTCCAATAAATGGTTGAAAAGTAATAATATAACCATGACTTCATTGTTGTTTTATGGACTCACAAAAATATAACCAGTCGTCGTAAATTTTTGTTAGGAGTTTTGTTATAAATACTTTTTGTTTCTTTCCAGGATATACCCAAGTCCTGAGTACAACTTTGACTTCCGAATGAAATTTGAGTTTTCCTTCCTAAAAATCCCTCAATTGGATTATATTTATAGTGTAATAATTTTTGTAGCTGTCGTTCATCAAACTAATCCTGATTCACAAGAAGACTCTCTATACAAACGCAATGTAAAGTACAGACAACGACCGTGAAGATAATGGCTAGTTTAATGGAATGGCATAGGATATTTTCTAAACTTTTTTTTGTACTTTCACTCCATTCATTTCCTTAAGTACAATGAGAGGGAAAAAGTTGCAGATTTACCTAAAAGGAATCTAAACTTGATCTCTTTTTCTTTCTGCGAAACAGCGAAACTTTGAGAAAGATGTGGGAAATAACGGGAGGAAAAGCTTTATTATTCTAGTTTAAAACATTTATATATCTATCTACAGAACCAAACCAAAATATTGCCTATACATCAAAGGGAAAGAGATGGAAATAAAACTTGTTATATCCTCGCTCAAAAGTTTTTTTCATGACATTACACGAGGATGATGATTATTATTTTGGGAATAAAAAAGTAGGGAATAGTCATTGTGGATATTTGCGCTTCTTTTCTTCTCCCTTTTATCTTTTTATTGGAAACAAGTTAAGTAATGTTAATGCACGCACACACGCATACTCTCTCCTTTTCTAAACCAATATGCATATATAATGTATAACATATATACTAAATAATATATACCCTTCAATAAAATGTATTTTTGCTGAACAATTTCCATTCTACATAGAAGACGATTCTCTGAATTTTTTTATGTAAATGGACACCAATGGTATTACTACCATCGTCTTTATCGTAATCATCAACTTTTTTGCATGTCTTGTTGCTGGTAAAGCTAAACGGGATGGAAATGGAAGAAAAGGGAAAAATTGCGAAAAAGGGAAAATCAATATATATGAGAAATAAACGGGAGTAATAAAAAGAGAGAGGAAAAAGGCATTATTTTCCACTGCTCCAACTGATGATGATTCTGATAAAAGCCAAACTTGAGAAGTACTGGTAGAGACGATAGAAATGGAGACGATGATGTTGTTGATGCTGATGATACATTTTTTATACATGCATATTTATAAGGTTTTGAAAAAGTACGAGAAAGGATTTTCCCTGAAAGCAAATAAGTTTAGTAGTAAACATGATGATATTACATGTAACTTAATATTATCGCTACCACCACCACCACTACCGACATACATAAATATATAGCGCATTAAGTCCGCCCTCTTATTATTCTTCTACGTCTTCTTGTTTTGAATTTGTTTTTTCGTATTGGCCTCAACTTTATAATAAAAACGGATGCGTATTTATTTATATAAATATATTTGTTGTAGTTTAAAACCCATAAACAGATTTGTTTTACAACGTGATAAATTTAAAATAGACTTTTTACAGATATTCTTGTTCCCGCTTCGGAGTGAGTGAAAGGAAAGCGTTTTTTTCAGTTTATCATGCATACTGTTTTGATGCGGGGGAAGTTTACCTCGAAATGGAATTCGGATGAGATTCGTATTCCAGAATGACGGCAAGTTTTTCATTTCATAGTGTGGCTTTTGGATAGATGCCAGTCAAAATCTCGCACTTTGTTTCTATCATCGTCATCATCATCGTGTTCATCTTCATGTCTTGCTAATATTATTTCACAAAAGCTGTAATAAGAAATAGAGAAAGCAAAAAAAGTTGTAGACCCCTTACTATAAACTTGTGACAAAGAAATTTATTCATTTTTATCTTCTCTCATTCCTCCAGCTCGTTTACTTGGGAGGAGGTAAGACTGTAAATTCGTAGAAGAATTGGAAAAAAGTCATTCGTGTTTCCTCGGATCCGGCACGAAACGTTGTATTTATCATTGTACTTTATGGCTAGTTTGGTTTTCCAAGAAGGAAGACAACAAGCATATTTTTGGATAACCTATGATTTCCTTATGACATTCAAGTAGGTATATATTACCAAAAAGCTGCTTCCAAGAAAGACTGATATAAATACAAACTAAAAATTGGATGTTTCGTCAGTCGTAAGATCCAAAAATAAAAGGGAAACTAACTCAATATTATTATATGTAGTAACGCTATAGCTAACAGAGTTTCAGACTTAATTCTACATTTCATAAACTCTGAGTTTTCGTAAATATGACTGTTGCTACATCCTGAAGCTTGCACAAACTGACCAGCAGATGTAATTTTACAGAAGACGATGAACCAAAGAGCCACTAAAAGTATAGAAAATGCTGACTCAATGAATGCACTTAATATTTTAGTGCTGTTTTATATTTCATATTTTATGTATTGAATTTTTTTGGTTTATATGCTTCTCTTGGTCAACTGGTGTGTGAAACAATGAATGAAACACAGTTGACTAGTTCTGTGTTACTTATTTTCTTGACAGCAGCTCGCAGTTGTAGAGCTTTCATAACCATCATCAAAGAAAGGGCAAAGAAACAGCATCAGCAACGTTTCTTCTCTTTCTTCTTTGCAAAGATAATAATATTCTTTCTCGTCCAACAACTGTGCAAGCCTTTTGTCATTTCACTTTAAGAAGTGGAATCACTTGCGTGTAATATCAGAAAAATTCGCCAACGCCACTATTCACTTGATACTACCACCAACAAAGATTGACTCGACTCCATGTCCATACTCACTCTATTTCAAAGTTTCTGTACCGTTATTATTATTTAGTTTCTTCTTTTTCTCTTTCCTCAAGCATGCTTTCTTTCTTCTAGGAATAGACATAGTCAGAGAATAAGAAAGGCGGGTGGGTCTTAAAGTCTAGACTATCTAGTTATAAAAGATGCTGTGCTCCTGCTGTTGATGATGTTGTTGTTGTTGTCATCATGTTTCTTGTCTTGTCTGTCTGCTCAGGACAGCTTTGATAAAGTCTATACACTAATATACCCTTTTGTTATACACATCATCATCGTTCCGCATTCCTTTTGTTCATTTACCAAAAAAGGAAGCGGAGGAGAAGGACATCACCATGATATTGAAAACGATGATGATGAAAGAAAACATAGTATGTACAGCATTGAAAGCGAACGCTCTGCCTTCTTGCTCAACAAAACATTATAATTTGAGAAGTGTCACAAAAGGCGAGAGCAAGCAAAATGTGGAAGAAGATACATGAAAAAAAGTGGCAATACTTCCTTATTTCTCAATGTACATGTTTTACAATCGAACGGGTCACGTCACGTGGTACCAAAAGCAGCAAAAAAAAACTGTCTCCCATCCAGGCTGTCCATTCAGTTTTATCGAAATACGAAGATTATTGACTTGCATAGCAGTGACTAGTGACGGTCGTCAACATCCTTCCTCACGCCATCATAATAATAATGATAATACTAACAATAGTAATGAAATTATCATAAAATGTTGCTACCAAACTACTGGATGAATACAAGTATACTAATAACATGCCATACCACAAAATACAGAAGCCAATTCCATTTGAAGGACACGTCTCGAACATCGTCACCATCACAGTCAAAATGATTGTTATACAATTCATGAGTTGCAATTCTAGTATCAATTTACTCTACGAACTTTTAGGTTTGTTCTGCTATCACAGAAGGAACAAATGCAGAAGATTGAGAAAAGAATTTATGCAGTGGTTTCATTTAATTTTCATTTTATATCCTAAAATTTGACATGTTTGTGGCGAAAAAATGAAGCCTTCAAAGTTGATTATTATCAAATGGTCTTTTATATAAGGCGATTTATCAGAAGGAGAATATAAGCTGTTGTATCCAGTTTTATTGACTTATGCATAAATACATGATAAAGTCTTCTGTCGGTGTCAGACTTATTTTCGGTTATGAATTTTTCATAATGCCTTATTTAATGCGAATCAAAGATATAAATGTCGAAAAGATTATCTGAATTTCAAAAGCTCTATACAGTGCTCTTACCTTTAAAAATGGTTTTAGAAGACTATATAACGCTTCGATAATCCCGTCAAGTGATATTTTTCAAAAGAGAAAATACGGATACGAAAGCCGACTGGATTGGTTTTCATGCATGCATAAATTACGATGATTATGATCATATGCTCGTGCGGCGTGGCCTTGGTTGATATTACGCTCTCAGGTTACAACAACCATCATCAACTCCCCTACCATCTTCTTTTCTTTCAATCTCTCAAGTTATAAAACCAAGCAAAGAGGAAGATGGTTTGCAAGAAAA
>JAQFYG010001018.1:0-21947 GCA_034694325.1 Entomobrya corticalis
GTGAACGGAACAATTTTCGTAGACGGCGGCACCTCTGAACAGTCTGGACTGCATTTCTCCGCAAACACCACCTTTCACTTTTTAACTGCGTGTGATGCAGTTGTATATGTACGTACTACACCATTCTATTTTAACAAATTACGCTTAGCATTTATGCATGGACTCATGAGTTTTTCCTATAACTAATTTTTATTGCATGTGTGTAGAATAGTAATAAAGTCACTACATTGAATTGAATGCAATGGCCTGCTCAAAAGAGTAACTACCTGAAAGAGACTGATGATTGTGTGATTGCTTATTAGGTACGAAAGAGGTGTATGAATATAATATGTGGTGAGCGAAAGAGAAAGTGAAAATAACCGGATAGACGGTAGAGCACTATTTTGTGTCCATAAATTTTAGCATGTTTTCCTTTTCCCCTTTCATTATTGATTTATTTATGCATTTATTTACACATGACGGAAGGGAGCAGATGAAGCGTGACTTCTACAGTGGACGTGTGCGATATGTGTTTTTTAACTCATGCAGTTTTTTTACTCTTTCCCACCAACACCGTAATAAATAAATTCATGGATAAATAAATAAAAGGGTAGCATGAATATGAATATAATTATTGTCACAGCTAAAGACGCTGAAAAAGTTGAAGACGACACGATTACGACATGTAGGAGGAGGAGAAAGAAGAAGGAGGAAGAAGCAAAAGGAAACATTTAAAATATGCATTTCTTCCTTCTCCCACTCTCCCTTTTCCATTCTTGCTTGTCTGGTGACTGTGACGACGACGCTAGTGATAAATAATAGTAGCATGCCTGTATTAAGTATGCGATAGCGTGAGTGTGCCTTCCTTCGTCTTACATCTTATTCAATACGATACAAACAACTATAATAATAATAATAACGGCATGCATGATGATGTTGATGATGAGATGCTCGTGCTCACACAATATTTAGCATACATCCTAGTCACATGTACATATAAAGTACACTTACATACTTACAAATAATATCGTTTTCCAGATGAAGGATGTTGAGTTGTGGCAATCTGTCTTGCCAAGTGGACAGGATGACATTCATAAGCACCACTTCACGCACGCCCGCACAAGCCAAACTTTCAAGGAGTCACTGGAGCAGTTTCCTCTCCGGTACGTATTTAGCATGGGATAGAGCATCATCGTATCATGGTCTGAAATGTACACTGTGCTTTGTGGCACTATGGAAATTGTTAAACAATGCGTATAAAACATATACATCAAGCTACGTATAACCTCTACACAACAGCTCTTATCTATTTATGAGATTACTAACACAAAAAAGAAAAAAGGGAAAGTCGGGAAGGAACCAACCCTACCAGCAATACTTTTAATGCTACTATCTCTGACTCTGATAATACTAGAATAAAATAATCTATGCCACGTGTGAACGACACAACGGCAACAAAGTGCATACTTTTTGCGGATGAACAGGAGAAGGAACTAAGCAATGTCTTCTGGATTAGGTCATTTTTCATAATTCCTGATAACGAGAAACGACAATACTCGTTTCCGCTAAATGCCACTAAATTATGTTTACATTAAAGACGTATTATAAAATTATAAATAAGTATCTGTTCCGGTTGAAAAATAAATGACTTTATATAATTTTAAGTTAGTTGATTACTTGAATATATCAGATTGAAACCATTGTTTGCATACTTGGTTGTATCTAATTTTTCAGATTTTCGTATACTGACGGCTTAATTGGAGAGATATGTCCGGATCCAAAAGAGGCTAGCTGGGTACTCAATATCAAAAGAGGCTTACTGTCAGCATTCCAGAATACAATGAAGAGATTAGACTTGGAGCTTAAAAGTTCCGAGGTCAGTTTTTGTCATTAAAACGACATAAAATTGCAAGCTGTATTTATTTCTTTAAAATGTTAATGATAATGAAAGATTCAAATGACATGACCGTGCATACAAGTGACGTTCAAATAACTTAATATAATCTCTTCCTTATCGATTCTTAGAATGATGTCAACGGTCGCTGCAAAGTAGAGTATAGAATTGGAGAAGCAACATCCAGCACTCTCACCATCGAAAAAATTAAAGATATGAGTACATGCGGCGAAAGATTTGGTGTTTTATCCTCAATTCAAGGATCTTCGTATGATTTCGGAACGGTACGTACATTCAATGCTAATGGTATCAAATCAGTTAAACAAATAAATAAAAGCAAAGGAAGTTATTAAGCACGTTCAACAAGTTATGTCTATAGAGAATAGATAATAAAAAGAGTTTTAAGAGTAATATCTCGGCAAAATTTACACAGTAACTTCACTTAGGATTTCTATTAGGTATGTATTATTGCCATCATTATTATTGCCAACATATATGAAATCACTCAAAACCACCAACGACTGGGAAGCCTTCTTCTTTGAAAAACAATCTATTCTTCGCGTTCTCCCTTTTGTTTTTCCTTTCGCAAAAAACACTTTCCCTGTCGCTCTGCCTGTATGTTTTTGGTATATTATGCATTCATAAAGTAAAATGCGAGACGTGAGACTGGAAGAGAATGAGAGGAGGAGACACACCGAGGTTATCATAATAAATGTATCACCATCATCACCACAGCATCATAATATCATACCGTTGTTGATGCTCTACTAAACTCCCTTCTCATTCTTTCTTCCTACTTTGTATTGACAATAAAAGGGAAAGCAAAACGCTAGGCCAAAAAATAAGAAGAGCTGCAATGCGTTCTTTTTTCTTTGCTTAAAAGCCAAGTTTTTTTGTTTTTGTAAACTTTTTTTTCTCTCTTTCGTTCTCCTTCCTCCTTCCAGACTAAAGCTAAGCTAAGCAGGAGAGATGGTACTGTATATGGATGTAAATAGGTGTATGCGTTGTTGTATTATGTGTATGGAAATGATATCCTGTGGTGACGCATTTATCCCACACTTCCTAAAAACTAGGAAGACAGATGACAAAAGGGATGAAAAATAAGAACGGAGCGCTGCAAATGACATAAAAATTATTACGACTTTGCTATCATCCTCCGGTGTATAGTACGTTACCTTGTCGTTCTTCACTCATCATCAGCATGTATGAAGGAAGACGATTTACGAAAAAAATATTCAGAAGTTTACTTTTTCTTCTTCATGTGAAGAGGATACGGTTGGTTTGAATGTTTATAATCAGATTGTGTAGAAGATGCAACTTTTTTAGGATGATGCTGACACGATTTTTTAAAACCGTGAACAAGCAACTTTTCTTTTGTGTGAAGTTTTATTTTACATTTTTGCAAAAAGCATAAGCTGGAGGAAATGAGTAAAAGTCTGTTGTACATGTTATCTTTTTCGTATATAGAAAAGTAATTAATGTTTTTTACCCGTGGTAAAATACCCTAACACGTGAGATTTTGTTGATGTGAAAGTTATTTGTAAGTTTTTTTATAGTTGCAGCAATCAATGCCGGCGATGGAGTCATTTGGAGAGTGCAAGCAGATAGTGGATAGGAATCTAATTGTTGAGGTGCAGTGTGGAGAGAGGCATCGCCTGAAACCCTTGTCAGATGGGATTTCCGGCGTGCATGTAACCCTCCGTCAGCATCTTGACCTGATCACAATGTACTCTGGTGAAGGGGTAAACGGTACAGATGAAGATGATGGGTTGTTTGGCAAGAGTAACAAGGATGATGGGAATGATGATGATGGATTCGGTCTCGGGTTAGATGACGATGATGAGTATGATGAAGAGAAGGATGAAAGTGGAAAGCCTGGAAGCAATCAGAAAGCTTCTTTGGATCAAGCTTCACGGGTGGAAAATGCCGGCTCTTTCCTCATCATTCGCAGGGATCCAGATACTTACATTAGTGAAATAATTAGCACAAGTCCGGAGCAAATTTTAAGGAGAGAGTCTCTTGTGTTTCACCATGACTATCATGTCGGTTCTACTACTAATGACTACAACACTGCTACCAATGCTCTCCACAAATTCTGTCAAGCTGTTAAGGTACACACTGAAAATGAAACCACCTCTTGTCATAATACATGTCTCTTTTTTACTTACTAAAACTGCATACATCATCGTCAGGACAATACAATGTCTAATTTGGATAGGTGTGGATGTTTATACCTTATAGGCATACATAAGGCAAAACCTGTACCATACTATATTATAGATTACCTTATAAATATCTGACATCTACCTAATCCTACTTTTTAGACGCTGCGCTAGCTAATAGAAAATGCACTTAACACAAAAGCAAGAATGAATCTTCTCAAGCAACACTCCTTCTAACCCTTTCATTTCGAAGCTTAGCTCAGTCAGAGGAAATTCATCCATCCGCTTCACCTATTCTCCTTGTCTACCTTCGGTCACAGACATTAGGAATGACTGTGATATGCTAGCTAAATATTAGGTATAAACAGCCCATTGTATTCTACTACATTTCATTGACTACATACACAACAATATATGTTTAATGAAGCATTCTTGTAATTTGCCAACCATCCATCTAGTCATTTACAAAGTTTTATTGCTTTGATTGGATAACCTCTGTCAGATCTCACATTACTCACATAACATACAACATAACACTTGACATACATACACACGTTACATTATTAGTTAAGAAGCATAGGTATCTACACTGTTTCGAGTAAGTGGCCTTTATACAATGATGAAGCATCAACGTTAAAAAATTAACTGAAAAGTGTGATAATGGATAGAATGTAGAATTTATTTTGGAGACAACGACAATTTTTCTTATTTCATGATATTTAATGCAGTTATAGTTTTATGATTCCACAATATGTAATGTAATAATGTTATTCTAATCCATAATTTTATTTTAGTAGGCATGAAAGCTTATTATTGCTGTATTGGTAACTATTGTATGCTTCTTTCTAGAGAAACGTCGATGGAAGTGCGGGAGCACTTTTGGAGCGTCTTGTACAAGTCCTTAGGGGCTTGACAGCCGGGGATATGATGCATTTGTCCAGAGAAGCCTCTAAAATCTGTGAAGGCGACAGGTAAATTGTTAAAAATCGTCTTTCGAGATTGCTTTGCAAACAATCCTAAAATATTTAGATTTGGTTTTGAACTTTAGATATTTAATGAATTAACAATATTTATAGTATTTTCAAGCTAGTGTGATCTGAACTATTTAGTATGCATTAGCAGTCTATTACAACCAGTTGTACCGTATTGATTACTATTCATTAGTATCACGATGTTCTTGTTATTGTTTTGGTATCAACAGCACAACAATTTTGGATCTTAAAAGTTGAATATTATAGAATTTATTTTACTTCAATACATCTGGTTGCCCTTTAAAATATTAACAGTGTCATTTATTAGAATTAAATTTTTTATACTTTCTCTTAAGTTAGCATTACTTATGCTTTTGATTTAGCTTGACAAAAACATTTGCATCTTTTGTGTAGATGTACTCTTTTTGATAATATCATGATCACAACGTAAATATAAAATGTGTAAAGTGTACCTGCAAATCCTGCAATAACAAGTTGTACTTATGCAACGATATTCCCCTCATTTAAATTCTCCAATCTACTAGGTTCGTTACACTCCAAAAAAAGTGTTTTGCTCTATCGTCCTATGCAAACAAGAAGCTTTTCTTTGTAGCATATAATGCTTACATTATTGTTCCATTCCCATATTTTATAAGCAGTTTCTTTACTATTATTAAATGTTCCTGTTCCATTATACCGGACAAGTAGCTAAGTAAATGAGTACTGATGATGATGGCATGCACTAGTGGTAGTGGTAGTGATAGCTGTAAAGAAAAGTGAGCAACAACAAATAAGAGCACACAAAACAGATTACTTTATTTTATCCACCGGTTTCCGTCTAAAATTTTCTCAAGAAATTCCGTAAGAGTGTAGGTGGAAGGAAACATAGGAAGGCAAACTATATAGTTTATACTCTAAAGAAGACTGCACGGGACTATTATTATTTTATAATATAATATGTATTTATAAATAAGTGGAGAAATAAGAGACGCATTCCAATTAAGCTTCTTCTCAGCCGCCATCACCGTCTTTGCCATTTTCGTTTGTGTCGTATATAAGTTATAGTACCGTACCGTGCTTTGTTACTTCACCGTTTTAAATGATAGGACGCACAACACAACAACAAAAATGCAGTAGAGTAGTAGTAGACATAATATATCTTATAGGTATAAATACATACAAAAGTATGTGTCTGTGTGTTTACAGGTCTTTGTTTGATAATGCTCTGGAAGCAGTTGGCACGGCGGCCTCAGTTGGAGTAATTAAAGACAGGATTTTCAGCGGAGATGCCCCGCGAGAAAGGATCTCCTCTTGGATCAACTCCCTCACGTTCATCCCGAAACCGGATTTAGACCTCATGGTAGCAGCCTTCCCAATCCTTCGTGCTCGAGATAACTACCCAAACATTCTGCTCAGCTACTCTTCTCTCGCACATTCCTTTTGTCGTCAGTACGCAGACTGTTCCCAGCATCAACCTGTGCAGATTCTAAGCATGCTTTACAACAAATTCTTTAATCTTACCGGGTGTGTCACTAAGCAGCGCAAGAATGTGGATCAGGCAAGTCACACAACAACAACAGCAAATACTACTATATACTAATGCAAACGCGATATATCACATCCTTGAAAAAATTAAAGACGAGCAAAATGTGTTTATCTTCGTCTCTTCTCCTTATTTCTCTTCCGTATATTTGGTTTTCACTCGAAAGTTAAAACCACACTCGACGACCTGGTTACACAATTTTGATAAACTATTTTATCACTTGACAGGTATTGATGTATCTCAAAGGAATCGGTAATTTTGGAAGGTTTGACGAAGGAATTCACAACGCCTTACAAATCTGCATTGACTCTAATGACCGAAGTGAAATTCGGGTCGCTGCTATTGAGGGATATCGGTAAAAAGAACAGAAAGGAATTCCCATGATTTTCATCAAGCAAAAAAGAGCCACGTTTAACTTTAACTTTTATAATCATTTGTTTTTCTCTATGTACGACAACATCTTCGTATCGTTTACAAAAATAGGCGCATGTCATGCTCAGAGCTTGGAGAGAGTACAGTACATGCTGAACTTGAGAGGATATTTGAGAACCAGGAGGAAGACGCCGAGGTGCGAATTGCCGCCTTTTTGACTCTAATGCGCTGCCCAACGTATCCCACAATTCGATGGTTAAAACATGTAATGGGAAAGGAACAAATACGACAAGGTAGAAAAAACTAGCTTTCTATTTTTATTTCGTTCTACATGAAACGTATTACTACATAGTAATAGTGGGATTACAAGATGAACATCTATAGCTTTCTCTCTTTCTTTCTTGCTCTCTTTTCTCATTAAAATCTTTCCCTTTGTTTTTTCCTTCTACTTTCTGTTGGTTCTCTCTGCTTTCACACACCAGTTACCTCCTTCGTTTCCAGCTACATTCGAAATGTGCAGGAAAGCTCTTTACCAAGTAAACTGGAATTGCAGGGATTAGTGGCGGATGAAAAGTTTAATGATCCATATCACACGGATTTTAGACAGTTTTCAAAGAACTTTGAGGCTTCCGCATTTTATCCGGATGGGAATTTTGGTAAAGTCGCTAATTGAAAAAATCACATCATTATCATCATCATCAACACTATTTGATTGGTAATAAATGAAAACATTTTTTTCTTTTCTTAAACCTTTTTTCTTTCCATTCCATTATGATAGGAATGGGTCTTGATAGTAATTTAATATTCTCACAAGCTTCCTACGTTCCCCGATCTACGTCGCTCAACCTGACCGTAGATTTGTTTGGAAGATCTATTAATTTGTTTGAGGTAATTTGTCATATTATATGCTTATTGTAAAATATTAGCTAATTTTGTAGTCTATTGAAGTCTACTCTGTTTACGAAATTTGGAACAAATTAAAACTAATCTTAAATATTTTAGCAAGTTAAAAATAGTTGTTAATCTTCTAGTATACGTAAATACTTACAACACTAAGGACATATGGAAGATGGCTACAAAAGTGGCTGCTTTTTACTGCTACATACAGTTATATGTATTTATTTAAGTGGTAAATAAGCTTCCTAAACTTATTTGAAATTTGAAATGCTTCCATACAGGCAACAATTCGACTGGAAAATTTTGAGCATTCTGTGGAATCGGTATTTAGTCGTAGCAGTGCAGGGATATCCAAAATTCTGTCATCTCTACGCCGAGAAAAGCGAGCAGTTCCATCAAAAAGGAAAATGCGAACATTAACGTTGGAATATGACGCGATGAAGCGATACTACAGCGATCCGATTGTAATAAACTATTGAAAATATGCTCTACTTTTCCTTGCGCGTTGCTTGTGTCTTTAAATACTGCAAGTTCCCTGTGTGCGCTTTCTTTTATGTTACTTTTTTCAATTTTTCAATTTTGTTCTCTACTCTACCTCAGAAAAAATGCAGATAACGCTGCAAGTACTTTGTTTACCCTTTTCGTGTTTCCAAATCTAATGTCTATAAAAAGATTTTTAAGATCATTGATGAACATGGTCATGATATGATATTGTTTTACTTTAAATCTTTTTGTAGTTTGTGTATTTTAACTGGAAAACGATTTTTTCTCTTTACATTACATTACCAGTATTCTAAAGCGTTTATTTCATTGGTTTTAATGCGCTTACTTGCATGTACGATTGTGTGCATTAACGATTTAAAGTACACATTAAAAAGGAACTTAAAAGAAAAAATCACATGAGCGCTCGTAATACTCTCCTAATTGCCGATATGGGCTTCCAAGCATGTCTGTACAGATAATGGTGCTCCTTAAAAATGATTCAAATTATATAGGTAGGTAAATAGCTTTAAGTTAGCAAAAGCCTCACACAGATATCAGGGTATTGTCTTATTGTTCGTCTTCAGTCAGTCTCGTGAGTTTATGAAGCACAGGGAAATGTAAACGCTTAATGGAATGGTGCATAATATTAGCTTGGTGTACTTAGTGTGCAGATTTCCGTATTATTAGGAAGAGAAGCATTGCATTGTTGCCGTTGATGATGACGACAAAGATCTTTTTTCTTGAAACGCGGCTTGTGCCTTGCTTAATGTGGTTGTATGTGCTGCTCAAAAATTTACATTGTGTTGTTTGTGATGTTGTTCAACCGCGATGAAGGAGCGCTATTGCCGAGACTGATTCTGATACTCTTCCATTTTAGCAGTGTTTTTCGTTTTAAAAGTCATGAAAATATGTAGATAGATTTAGCTACATAACGATGCGACGCTATAGGATGCGTGCATGTGTTAGTCTTCTAATGACGGTAGTGATGAGAATGATATGGGCTAATCGTAATGGGCCGTATTTCCCTGTTTTAGTGTTTTCTGGATTCGTAAATGAGTTGAAAGAGTTAGAAGGAGCAAACATGTATTGTACATTGTAACTGATTATGTCTCGATAATGGTACATTAGTGCTTTCGTTCTTATTTGAAAGGATCATCTTCCTTTGACTATTTCCCTTTTAAACAAAACAACCAGAACATTGAAAATAACCGACACTCTTGTAGAAATAGGTTTACCTTTCTTCAAAATACTATTTACAATACTACAGTACACTGCCAACTACGGTGGTAAACACATTATCTCTTTCAAGACGAGTTTTTAGCAACAAAAATGCTAAGCATTAAATGGGTCAGGATCAGCATAATTATAAGCTTGGGAGATTAATTATCTGCAGCCTTTACTGTTACTGTCAATTAATGTTATTGTTCTACCTAAGTTGAGTTTGCTGTCCTGAAATGATTTGCAAGTAATATATCTTTATTGCAGTTGAACAGTTGACAATAATATATTAATGGCCAATTACTTACTTTAATGACGCTGAGTTTTTTTTAGCTTTGTATTTCCTGCTTAAATACGGTACTCCATAAGGCGATTTTTATAGGTTAGTAATGCATCTACGTTTTTTATTCTTTTGGAAAAACTTTATTTTGCAGGTGTCTCTTTCCCTAAAAACACTGGGTAACGAAGTAGCTTTCACCAGACATGTGAGTCTGGATGAGCAAATTGACTCACTGAGTAGCTTAAATCCGTTGCAGTTCCTGGAAAAGCTCTCAAACACAAAGGTACACATAGATAAAGATAAGTAAACACATACCCGTTTATCCTCTTTTGCTTGTAACATAATAGTATGGGGCTATGCGAGAAAGAATGTAAAACGAAATGTGTAAAAGGGATATTACCCCGAGATAACGGTAAAAAGCGAGACTTACAGGGAAAACTATATTTATTTTCTAAAATAAAAAGTGGAGTAGTTTGTTATACTCCATAAGTAGTAGATTTTTTCAGCGCTCTTCTGATTTTTCTTGTGCGCTATTCTCATTGTCACAGTTAAACTTCCCCAACTCTTTATCCACCTCCCGTCAATACTCTTCTTTCAACATTATAATAGTCCATCTAGATCCATTTCTGAAATATTTTACCACAACTTACTCTATATTGTTTCATAATATTTAGTATGTGCATAAAAGTTTGCCTATTTCTCTGTTTCCTTTGGTTTCTATGGAACTGGGGACCACAATAAATAATAGGATTCAAATTGGCAAAAGTCAACGATGCTATTTGATTCATCATACATCATTCCTACCGGAGTTGGACTTCCTCTCAATCTAAGTGCACAGGTTTCGAGTATTATGCGATTTCAAGCGGAGAGTATGATAGATACCACTAACTTCCGTGCCAATCCCTTCCAATTGAAACTCAAAGGAAAGTTGGTGCCTAGGTGAGTAGATTTTTTCTTCTTCGTTCTCATCTCTTTTCATCTATTACTTTTTTTTGTTATGCCAGCGCGCTCACTTTCTCAACTAACAACACTCACTACACCAGTGCGCTTTACTTCTTTACCTCCTTTCTTTTTCCTTCTCGCTTCCTTTTGACCTTACCGGTGTGCATGTATATAAGTAAAAGGGCGAAGTGTGTTGCTTTCCTATTTCGGATACCTCTTCTCTGTAAAGAATAGATTAACCGTGTGTGTATATGTTTATTTATAGTAATTTGTAGAATCTATGCATAAGAATAGTAGAACAGTATAAGGGTAACTTTGGTGTGTAACGTAAAGTGTTACCGTTTCACTCGTACAACATGACAATTCTTTGATGAAAAATTTATAGTTGGAATATTCTGTTTATGTTTTCTTTTATATTTTTGATTTCGATCAATATTCTTATCATTCTACTTGCGATTTTTATTATGAAAATTACTATGTTATGTTGGCTGTAGTGTCTTTTAAATGATCAGTCTTTCCAGGACAATGAATTAAAATGAAACAAATATTTTATTCTCATATATTAGCTACGTAGCTACATGGCCTAAATAATTTATTATATGAAGAACAAGAAACTAGTACAGCACATTAAGAATCATTGTTTTTTATCTAGTGCGTTACTAACAGCATCTGCTGGAGTATCCTTGAGCGCATTTAAAAGCCACGCCGGTTTGAAAGTAAGAGCCCAACTGCGTTCTTCAACCGCACTTGAAGGACATTTAGAGATATCCGGTACTAAGCTATTGGATGTGGCATTTGGAGTTCCAAAATCGAAGCTGGAGCTGGTGGAGTTTACGTATGTCTAAAATCTAATTCGATGATTTTGCTAAATTCAAAAATATTCTCGCATTGCCTTCCTCAAAACTTGCGATTTTTCAGGTCAGAAATATTATTTCTACAAAAGGAAGAATACCAATCGGTAGGGGTCAAGCCTGCCAAGTTAAAGGAAGCCTGCAATACAGGGATTCTCTACAAATATATGGGACTTAAATTCTGCACCTCATCTCACTTTACTTTGCCAAAATCTTCTGCAGTGTCGCGCAGCTCTCTAGCTAATCATAATGAAGATCACGATAATCCAACCCTTATGTCATCTTTATCGTTCCTTGTGAACGGACCCTCTCACTTTTCCATTTCACTTGATAAGTCAAATCCAAATCTACTGAAAACCCGGTTTCATTACCAATGGAATAATAATGAGGTACTGTTACTGCTACTACTAATACTAAAATATATGTAAACCTACTTTTCTGTTACTTTCACTCCGTCTTTCGTATATTTTATTTTATAAAAAATGTGTTGTATCACGATCTCTCCATCCACGCGTTCGTATACACGAAGTAGTGAGCATCCATTATACATCCTTTTTAATGGGAATACGTGTAAAATACGAAAACTTTTTAAAAGTACAGGTAGCTCTTTCCTCTTACTTTTTACAATGAACTTAAATGTAAAAGAGATGGATTCTATTTTTCCCACTTTTCTTTTTCTTCATCGTCGTTGTCCTCTCCATCTCACTTTTCACAGAAATAAAACTTTTTTCACTCCACCTTTTTTACTTTTTTTCTCGTCGTCGTCATCGTCTCACTCTTTTTTCAGTAAAATATATTCCAAGTGAGGAAGCAAAAGAGAAAGTTTAGCTTAAGCCGTGAAATCCCACCTGCTAAAAAGCTGGGAAGAGAATCCCGTCTATGATTATGTTGATGAAGAAGTGGAAGGTGATGTTGACTGTATGCGTGACGATGATGATGATTAAAATAGAACAAAAGGTGTGAAAATAAGAAGTAACTATGAAATGTAGAAAGATTTCCATGTATTTAGCAATCTAACTAGTTTTTTTTTGTGATGTCGAATGCTTACGTCCGCTGCTGGTATCTTCTCTTTATCAAACTCACAAAAATAACATAATATATATTACGGTTATGTGAATGCATGTATTTATACAACAACTTAAAACATAGAAGTGAGTACTACTTACTACTAGTTTCATATCGCTTTGTGTAAAGCAAAAGAGATACACACAGAAAATTGCTCATAAATGTCTCAAATGTACGATTCAATTGGCAAAAGGGAATTTTGTTAGGAAACCTGAAAAAGGAATGATTTTTTTCATCTTTTCTCTCGTGAGCGTCAATGGACCATGGAAGCGTAGATTATGCCTCAAACGAACCATAGTCACGTTATAACTTTTTTATTTAGAGGAGCAAGAAAGAAAAAAACCGGGAGAGATACGAGGATTTTTTAGATAGGTTAAGAAGAATGAAGTAGAAGCTATGTTGGTTGGTTTTGGATAGCGAAAATAGGCGCCTGGGTGATCATGGATCACAGTAACTTTAACTCAATCATAAAGATGTAATTTATCGCTCAACTTCCTCCCACTACCACCACTACCATTCTTTCACTACTTCCTTTTCTTTATTTAGTGGGTTAGGTGGTTACTGGTGGTGGTAAGAAGGTATAATGTTACTTATACCAAGCTATAAAGTGAGAAATATATTACTAGCTTGGACATATATTGTACATACATAATATCATATCTAAACATAGTTTGCCCCCATTCATCCAATTTTTCTATGAGTTGGATTGCTAATATAACTCAATTTAAAATAATATTTTTGAATGCGCTTCATGCAATGCTAAAAATGGAATGGCTTAAATATTATATACGGATGTCCATGTAGATGCATACACCGTAGGGGGTAGATACCATAAAACCGGAGGAAATGCAGTTAGTATAAAGAAAAAAAGAGATGCAAGTCCCAAGATTGTTTTTTCTCGTTGTTGGTTTTAGAGTTGAAATGCTCCTCACTTGACGACAAAACCCTTTGTTTTTCTTTAATTTTTAAAGCTAAAATGCAGTTATTGAATACCGTTGGTAAAACACAAATAATTTGGAGTTTTTGTATAAAACAGCTTTTAAATAAAAGCAATCTCTTGGCTACATCAGTGGCATTATTTCAAGATTTTCTTCATACAATTCGATGCATATTTTCATTCTATCTTTAAAAGTTATATTTTATAAAAGCATTAGTTTGTCAACTTTCATAACAATTTTGATCATTGCTTATTCGACAGCAGTCAAAACGATTTTTCTGAAACATTTTTACTGTTTTTGTTCGTACTGACAAAAAAAATAAAACAAAATCCACAGTTCACTTGAATGGTAATATATATTACAGGATGTTACATGTAGCAATGCTACATTCATTGCTCCAGTTGCTGATGGAAACGGTAAGGTAAAAGTGAAACAAGAATGAAAGTGGTTCCACCCATTTTCGGAAGTTGTGAGAAGAGCAAACAAACAAACAGCATGAAGCTATATAGCTGGCTGTAGTGAAATAGATTTCATTTACACAAATCTTCTATTGATCTCACTGGAATAAGCAGTGATTGGCTGTTCGATTTATGCAGTGTCAAAGAAAATATGTAAAAGTTTCGAATTGACCGTGTACGTTTTTTAGTAAACTAGAATATAATAGCCATTCTGCAAAGTCGTTGTAAATTCATTGATATATAAGGAGAAGATGATCAGTTATGTTTTAAGTAAGTCATGTGCGTGTTTCATGAGAACATTATGATGGCTTGCACAGCACTAATGTTGATAAATTGCAAAATAAACGGGCATATGAATATGATTTAGCGCCCAACCAACTATCGTGCAAATATTTATTATGTTAAAATTGTGTCTATCTGACAGACAAGCACAGATTTCAAACTAAGAACTGTCCGAACCATGGGATCTACAAACAATCCAGCGGAAGACGAATTAGGAATAATGTATTTGCTGGAAAAAAAGGAACAGACTTTAAAGCTTAACGTTAACTTTCCTGGATCAACGGCCACGGTTGATGGTAAGAAAATATAAATACTAAGAAATAAAACAAGTTCATGGCAATTTGGATTACTTATTTTTTAGTTGCTTCAGTTAGCTCTTGAAACGGGATAAGCTTTTTCAGTATTAGCTTAAAATTAACTTGAAGTGGCACATATTTTATACTAAACGTCTGAGCGAAGCAAAATACTTTTTGTAGCTTCGAATAATGTATGCTTCCTAAGTTTGTTACATATGTTTGATGTTCTGTAATCTTGAAAGTTACCTGTCAGACTGGTAATATGACAGATTTTGTAATTTACCTAAGCATGGAAAGTAGAATTAAGCCTATGGACTAAAAGGAATATACAGTTACAACTTTAAAATATGTCGTTGGATGTATAGTAAATATTTAATAACCTTCATGCAACTTAAAGGTTTACGCATCATTTGTGTTGTTTTAGAACGTAGTATTCAAGAGGGAATCACTGATATAAAATAGTTCTTCAGAAAAATGGCAGTTTAAAAGCAGCAGTAGAAGAAGTCTGACGACTTTGATAGGAAGCAAATTACGTTGGATGTGTAAAACGCAGGGGCGGCACTTCCATGTCAAAAGTGAAAAATGCCCGACCGTGTCAAGATTAGGTAGGAAACCGAGGAGTTAGGTTAAATTCTTAATAATATGAGATTAAGTAAAAAATCTTTTCCAGCTTTATCGTAAGCACATACTAAACCGCAGGCAAGCGGAGTAAAGAAGTACATAGTGATATATTTAGCGACCTCCCCTTACTTGACCTGGCTTCCCCTTACTTGACCTGACCTCCCCTTACTTGACCTGGCTTCCCCTTAGTTGACCTGACCTCCCCTTACTTGACCTGACCTCCCCTTACTTGACCTGACCTCCCCTTACTTGACCTGACCTCCCCTTACTTGACCTGGCTTCCCCTTACTTGACCTGGCCTTCCCTTGACCTGACCTCTCAAATTAAAAAGGAGTTTCAGTGTAGACACTATACATATAAAATTTGGCTCACCATTGGACACCAAGGGGGTCAACCGATTTTAACCGAAAACCCAAACTTGGTCTTTTCATTGACCCGGGGTACCTGCATGCCCAGTTTCATACAAATCTATTCAGCCGTTTGAGAAAAAATGAATATAAACAGGGATAAGTTCTAAGCATATCAAGCAACCCCAAGTAATTGGCAAATACCTGATTTTATTGTATCAGCAATCCAATATGTTTCCCTCAACTTCTTAATTAACTATTTCTACCCGCAACATAATTTCATTAAACGTAAATTCAATGCATTTATTAGGTTTTATTTCCTGTTGAACGAAATAATTTATAACTAATGTGTTTTATGAATCAAATGTATTGTGCAAATATTCCTGAAGACATCAATTCATTTGTCATACCAACCGATGAATGACATACATATTTATAGCTGACCATTACATTTTTCGTTCAATACAGCATTTTCACAGTTTAAAAATAGTAAATTACTTTTCTAAACTCTGTACACCTAACATGAATGCATAACAGCTACCCTGTAAAGTTTCGGTGGATTGTGGATGAATTTTTTTTCTGTATTTACTACAATATATATAAAATATAAACAACAAAGTGTTGAATAGTACATGATCATCTAAATAAACTCACAACAAACTGGCATAATAAATATACTACATCACAACTCAAAGTAGACACCCACTCACATTATTTACTTGACTGCTCCTTCTCTATCTTCACATTTACGTTCTTATATAATTATAAGTAAATAATCATGGATGTACATACAAATAATAACAACTGGTACAACCGTAGTACTAAAGGAGCGTAAGTTGAATCCGAAAAATAAATATATTATCAAAAACGGTTACTTTCCAACCCTACGCCGTAAGGGGTGGCATTTGACCCATGATCACTGCATCAAAGTTGACCCTCTTTGACCCCTTCATCGAAATATATAATAAAGCATTTTCCCCATAATAAAGCATGTGGCCCCGTTTAACCTGTGAGTAAGATTTGATTTGACCCATGGTTGATCAGTACTGACCGCTTTATCAAATTATGCAATATAAAATTTCCCCTATAAGAAAGTGCAATATATGTAACATCATTATCAAGTAATTAAAAATTTCCCTCTATATGCAAGCATGTGTCCTTCATTGAACCCTTGCCCCTTGGGGCTGAAGAATGAAGATGAATTTAAGCTTGTGTCGAGTCCTAAGGAATAAATAAACCAAAATTGCAAAGAATCCGTCTACGCCTTCTGAAGATATCGTTGTGACAGACTGACGGACAGACACGACAAAACTATATTAAAGCAACTTACGCTACTTAATCACAATAATACCACTTTCCCATGGTTACTTGCATGAGTGCACGCAACAACTCAAAATCTTCTTTTTTGGCAACTCGACGCTTACTTTTGCTTTATTACCTTCACTTTTACTACGCTATTCGCTCGCTCCTGTTTCTTTCTCTTCCTTTTTGTTTCGAAGGTTTCAAAATTGTAATCAAAATAAGTACTTTATCCCTTTTATTCTCCATTCGACACAAGCGAAAGAAGAAAAGGCAGAAGACAATACGATGGCGACAAAAGAATGGCGTATTCTTGTTTTCTATAAAACTTTGCTGAGAAAGTTGGGTCTGATGACTTTTGACGTTACTTAATGTATTTAGTACTCATACGTGCTTATTTACTTACCACTACTCAAAACGTTAAAGGAACCACACAAAATGCAGTTAGTTTATATGTATATGTCTACACGCATTATACTTGTCCATCTGCCTTTCACCCTATTCATCTCCCATTACCATCATAATTACAATGTATTTGCTTCTACTACGTTTACATACTTGCTTTCTCTTTTCGATGGAAATGGAATTTACAGCTTTCAAAGAATAATGGCCGTGAAATGATTATACGCTTTGCTACATTTCAGCACTACAATAAATTTTGAATAAGTAATTGTAAATATACGTATTATATAAATGGCGATGTGTTTAAGTGTATCTGTCAGACTAAATTTAAGTACTTATTTTGTATCAGAAAAGGCTTTATTTAAGCTGAACACGAGTATTCAATTTCTTGATCGTCTTCTTGAGCTTGTCTTTTCTTCTCACTGTCGTTTTCCAGCGCTTATACTTTCCCTTCCTCCCTCCCTCAAAAGTGTTAAATCGTTTTGTAACAATGGCTCACTGAACAAATCCTGCTCAACTCATCATAACTGTTCCATTGTGTATTCTCTACTCCTTGTCATCATTATCATCATCACCATCCTCTCAAAAGGACTTAAGACGATCAGAAATTGTATACACGCCTCTTAACTGGAGAAACGATGATGAAGGTAGACTGCTTCTTGCTTAGTTTCTTGAATATGACACGGTATTATACAAAACAAGAAGAAAAACAGAACAGTATTCAAAGTTATCGAGAAACTTTGGTATGGTCTTATTGTCATATATGTATATTGTATTTTCTACTCTCTTTTTCATTCCCATTAAAGTCATGACGTTGATGAGAATATTTCAAGTAAATAAACATTTCTTTATGAGATGCGGTGTGTGAATTCGAATAATAAATGAAAGAAAAGAGCATGAGAGTACTGCGCGGAGCAAAATTGTAATGATGCAAACAAGAGCAATTGATAATTTAGACGTCATATGTACTAATGCTACCCTTTAAAATTCGTTTAATTGTCGCTGCAAACTCTCTTGCTTTTATTTAGCATTTTGAATTGATTCATTATAAAGTTTTGATGTAACTGATGAAATAAATTGGGATTTCATGATTAGGACAGCTAAAAAACGAGGACGTGGCAGTAAAACTAGACGTTTCGGACAAGACCCAAGGGCGTCCGTACATGGGTTTCTCAATGCTACTTCATACAGACAAATCGACAGGTATGAATATTTCAGGTGCTTTAATTTTAACTCAGTCAATATTGCTTATATTGATAAAGCACACTGATAACCTCTAACTGTTTTTCCTTGTAGATGATGAATCCTCACAATCTTCTGTCGGAACCTCCCGAAAATATTCTGGTTCAGGGGATGCATTTTACAAGGACTGGCAAATGACTCTGGCCCTAGAAGGCTCAAAAAACTCAACCCACTTTTCTGCTGATTGCAAGGGCAGCTACAGACCCGGAGGGCAAAGATCTTCTACCACAGAGATAATCACGCTGCAGCTCATGGCAACTAATCAAGAGAAACGTCGACACGGCCAATTGCTCGGTACGAACACTGATACCAAAGTCATTGTTGACTTTACTGAGTATCCTGATTACAACACACTCTTCACATGGAAATTACAGGTTGGTTGCTTTGGATTATGCACTTTCTATCAATTCGCGATTCATCAACAAAGCATTATCATATTTTATACCTTCCCCCGAATCTGTTCATTGACCCCGTCTCATATTTCCCTACTCGCATACATCAGGCCTCGCACGCCCCTTTGTAACAAAAAATAGTTGTGCATTGCATTTTTTATTATCATCACTAACTGAATTACCAAGCCATTCGTAATGTGAAAACATCAGACTTGGGAAATGATTCACTAGAGAAAATTTACCAAAAATGGCAGAGAATAAAAATCTCTCTCCTGAGATGCTTCCAAAAACCAGAAAATCTCACTTTCCCTTTTCTAAAATGCCACAAGGCCAGTGACACTTCTACACTACCATACCATCACTATGAACTACTCAGAAAACTTTGCGCTTGTAGCTCGTTCCGTCGTCCCCTTTCCTTTTTCATGTCCTTTTTGAATATTACACTTTTTTATGAAATACACACATATTATTATGCCCACATTTTTTTGTGGTATACGCATACTTTTTGTTTCCATTTCCAAACCCCAAAAAGTAGCGTTCATCCTTACCAAAGTTGCAGTGGTGCTCTTGTGTTACTCCCAGTCCAATAATACTATCATTTTCCCTATATTCTTTAAAGGGAGAATACTTGAGAAAGAGAAAAAAGAAAACTAGAATGGATAGATAGAAGATAGATATGTAGAGAGGTTGCGGCGACGACGAGGAAAGGCTCACCTTTCTATCGAGTCTGGATTTGAATAACAATGGAAAATTTTTACCTTACTTTTTTCTTCACTACTTTCTTGTCCATAACATGCAGCAGCAGCAGAAACACCAGTTTTGTACCAGTAGCAGTACGTTTTAGACAACTTTACATACATAGACAATATGTTGACGGAGGATGAAAATTGTCTTTCATGTGTCACACCATGAAAAAAATCAGACTTTTTAAAAAAAATAAGAAGCCGAAGATGAAGTAGAGGTGTACCTTCCTGCGTCTCCTTTTCTGCTAAAGTAAAAAAGCTAAAAACCGAAGAGAAATCTGGCACATCAATCCTATTTTTTCCGATAGTTTCCTCTCCAAAATAGTCGACAAAGGACAAACATACCTAAAAATATATGTAGATATCTGCGTGGATTTAAATATGAATTCCTTTTTTACTTAAAATGCAAACTTGTTCGATGTTTCTCCACGTGATTTTGTTTGGGAGTCCTTACGAGGAGTTTTTCTCTTCTTCGTGTCGTGTACATGGCATTACAGTATTACATTATATCTGTTTATAAATATGTATGTGTTTCTTATAGATTGAAAACGTGTGCTATTTGCATCCACTCGAACTTACATGGCATTTTTGTGCAAGAAATCTGTCTTGGAAAAATCTTTGTCCCTTAGTTTCACACTCTTCGCTATTTTCCTCTTCAACTTTGCCACGATCCCCTAGTGAAAAAAAAACTTTAACTTGCATATTTGTGATGGCATTCATAATTTTACACTCGCCATATGTCCTGTCTCGAACGTATATCGTTTTTTGTCCATTTTGTCCAACATCCAACCCTCTCTCACACTTTTTAGAAGAAAATGCAGAGATATTATGTGGGTAGTCTGTGACAACATAGTGAAGCCTATAAGATATTATGAATCGTACTTTTAACTTCTTCATCGTCACTTCACATGATACCTTTCGAAGTTTTTGCATATGTTTCTCATCACACTTTTTCACTTTTTGGTCTGTTCAAAGTTGAAAGTAGTTTCACCTCAGTTTTTTGTCAATCTACAGCCAATAGCTGTACAGATAATAAGAAATACCTACTTATATGGCGTCATTTGAAGTTAAATGGATATGTCCACTACTAAAATATTTTTGCGATCTCAAAAATTAGTTGAAAAGGGAGGTTTTGGTTTTTGAACAGATATGTCATTAGTTTAAAGTACGTATAAACTTTTAAACTACAAAAGAATACTAGGCTGAACCAAAAAAACATCGATTAATGAAATTAGTATGAAGATTATTTTGCACAGAATTATTACTTCACATTATATTAACCTAATATGTTGCTAAATTAGCCAATTAGATTAATTATACTTTTAAGCTTATTAATGAAGATTAAAAGAACCACGAGAAAATGTAAAATCCTGTTATTTGAGACGCCTTGAGCGAGGCTGCTGCTGTTGAGTAATTATCGTAATTATAATTGGATTGGCTTTCTTAAAGAATTCGGAGGATGGCTATCAAAATGATGTGGATTTTCGACAAGGGAGAAAGTATTTGACCGATGGTGACCCAACAACTTTCCGCATTCAGGCGAAAGCTCATCACGAGGCCAACCACAAGAAGAGAGGAGTAAAATGGACGTTTTTTGCAAGTCAGCCGTCTCAGAAAACTGATTGGGGAGTCGAGGCTAGTTTCAACTCACATGGGAAATCTTTTGACTCTGCAATTAGCTTCCGCTATGCCCCAGGCAAGGATTTACCCCTTTTCTCTTGCTCGTCTTTCTTTTGAGATTTTCCTTTTCAAACATTGCACATAATCATCATCATTATTATTATTGTTTCTTTGTTACATCTTGTACTATCACCTGTGTAACCTCCCTTCACAAGTTACTACCACGAAATCTGAAAGTGAAAATAACACATGAAGCTTATTGTTATACTTTTAATGACTGCGTGGAGGGGAGTTTTCTGTGTGCTTTCAATGTATGCGTAGCAGCTTGCCCCTTAACAAAATGCTCTTCCTCTCTCATTCCTTTTTATGTTGCACAGAAAGAACGTACGGCACATCATTTTCCATCCAGAGAAAGCCGGGAGTGATGTTGTTTCTGGATTCTCGATGGAACTTGACAATTCCCGACAGCCCACCACTTCAACTTGTAGTTCATATTGATGAGCATGCTCCAAGAATATATCAGGTTATTTTTTATGTTAATACAAAACGTTCAGGAAATACGTATTTAAAACTAAAGCTTGAGACTACTAGTAATGACAATGATATTGTAATATATACCTAAAGATTGAATACAAGATGGATTGGTTTGG
>JAQFYG010001019.1:0-21947 GCA_034694325.1 Entomobrya corticalis
AAAACTTTTTTTCTGGCTGAATAACAGAAGCCCGTTTATTTGTTGTGAGTAAATATTTTAAATGGCCTAGTTAGTTCAAATACAAATCTAGGGTGAATATAAAACAAAAAGCATATAATATACTTTACACAATAGAAAAACAAATAGAAATGAAATGGTTGTAAGTATCGTTTTCCCTTTTCTTCTTTGTTTGCCGTCCTCTATCAAGTAAGAACAAAAGACTTTACACAGTCCGCTAGAAAAAAAACTACATGCTTTTTACATTTCATGTCAAGACACTATATTATCCATAAGCATAAATAGGTGGAATTGTCAGAATTGCCACTGGCACCGAAGGAATTCCTCATCAATTAAGATCTATTCTACTACTTACAACAAAACAAGATAGGATGTTATTTCTACTTTTTGAGGATTGTAAGTAGCGACAGTTTTTTGTACCACTAGGTAGCACCGACTGACAAACATAATGTATATCGTCTGTATGCAGTGCAGTGGTCGTTTCCGTAATTCTGATGCAGCCGCCACTCCTGTATTAGCATTAAACGGAAAGGAGCCACTGTTTTTGTAAATGGTACAAAATGTGCAAGCTTTCCATGCTAGAGTCATCTTGTCTATACTTTCCTATAAAATAAAAAAGAGTTATGCTGCATCGGTGTCGTTTCTTTTTAAAAGGACAAACGACAAATTCGAGAAAAACACTGTAATCATCACCACTGTTGCAGTTCTTTCACTTAAAATGTTTCACCAGCAATGGAGGAGGCTGCTCTCGTTTGTTACATTTAGTTACACTGACTCACTCGCCTATAGTGTCTGTCTTGTAGTTGTGTTGTCACGTTCGTTTGTCTGAGTTAAAAAATATATATTTCACTGGTTTAAGTCTATTATATGATACAAAATGGGCAATTCCTTCCGCCGTCGTCTTGTTTCTCTGCTGTTTAAGTTTATACAGCGGACGGCAGAAGAAAAAAAGACAATTTAACTTCATTTGGCACATAAAACCTACTTAAACAGGACGGTGCAATTGGATTACAACAGGCGGATAAAATCTGATTTGAAAGGATTAAAAACGATAGAATGGAAAGTAAGAGTCTTATAGTGACATGCAATGTAAAACAAGGAAAGGAAACATATTTGTTACGATTCGAATTTATATATTCAGAGCTAAACACAGGGGCTTACAACAACAAGTTGTAAAAATTTAGATGAAATCGATATAAATGCTGAATGAGAACTAGTAGCAACATTTGCTGTTTATGTCTTGACTTAATGACACATGTCCGTTGCTTGCAGCGGTGTATAGCCTAAAACACTTTGACTTTAGCTGGGGCTCACTTTCTTCCATCAAACTATTGTTCCAGTTTACTGAAATTGTTTAGTTCTTCTTGTTTTCAGTCTTGCCAGTTTTTGCTGATGTTATTCAGTGTTATCATGCACTGTTTTAGCAAAAACATACAGTGAAAGAATCAGACATAAAGTTAAGCCGGTTGAGTCTTTTGTAAATCCAGTAATCCTGTTTTCTTCATTGGTCAGCAACAATGTATGGAATATGGAGGTGTATTCATACCAGCACCAGAGCACGAACAATAAACGACATTATTCGATGAATTCCTACTGGAATTCCGCAAGTCATGGTTTCTTTATTTAGGTTTTTACCTGGTATGACCACCTACGTGGATTTCACGGTGTATCTTAACCTCAAAAAGAGTTCTTGGTTTTAGTCAATACCTCTGCACCTTTCCAAAGCGGTGTAGAGAAGAACATTCAACACTATTGTATTGCTTTATATTTTCCCATCTAAAAGTCATAAAAACCTAGAGGCTCACACAAAGCATCCTCCCCTGTGTTTGGTCAGGGATTATTATCATCATCATTATTGCTGGTGTAGTTCTGAACTAAAAATGTTTACCGCATTCATCATTATAATCAGACTTGAGGCATTTGGATTTATGATTATGATAACATATAATACATACATACATGTTATATCAGTAGTAGCTTCAAATTTTATTTACTAACCGTCAGGTACACATAGAACGAAATACTCGCTGAAATAATAACGCTGATATCACTTTAAGAAACTAAATATCAGCAGACAAATGTAAACTTGAATGAGGACCGGATTCAGATAAGAAAAGGTTGAAAGTAATAATGAGCAATGATAAGGGTGATAGTTTGCGTTCTGGAATTACAATTGACAGGAGGAATAAAAGCGTAAGTATAATAGTTGTTGTTGTTTGTTACACTTGGAAGTTTATCCAGTATTGATGTCCAGTGCCCACATCCTTTCTTAAGGCATTTTATTGTCAGTAATTCTTGTTGGGAAATTGTAAATAAATCGAATGCTGCACCAATAATAACTATAAAATTGTGCAATGAAAATGTAAACGCTTATCGCTAGCATTAATGATGTCTAAACGCGTCTGCACTTGGACTGTGGAATTCATGAATGATGAATATTATGGTTACAAAAAAGTATTTTTTCAATATTCATATATTTTCGTATAGGCTGGATAGGTCGTTAGCTATAAGCTTATAAGCCTAGTGGAATATAGTAGTGTATACCTATTTAAAATTACTTGAGTATTCTGAAGCGATCAAATATAAATAGTCAAGATCTAAATGGTCTGATATGAAAAGATCAGTTGATATCCGAATTTTTCATGGCTATTATCCCAGTAGTCCGTTTGTCCGTGGCCATAAATTGTTTTCACTTTGAGCACTATGCTCTCTCTTCCAGCTTCTGTTGCGGCGAGGTAATGTCGAATTTGTGCAGTGCCACACCACATTATTCCAGTTTTACTACGCAATACGCACTCTTGGCAAGGTTCTTGAGAGAGTGCTGACAAAAGGGTAGAAAAATGCGTCCTAAGGGAGCACTTTCCTCCTCCAAGATCAAATGCTGTAGATAAATATAAATAAGGTTTTGAATGAGTGGCGAGTATGAATGTTTATATCCTGTCGGGGCTGAACTTCACCGGATGGATGCTCAGATATATCATAGCTTCAATGCAAACAATATTATTAAACATACATTCACATTATACTACAAGAAGGAGAAAGGGACAGTCCTGAAAAGGTACAGAGAGAAAGGTCTCAGCGGTGCAATATTAATGTTTGGTGTATGGTCTTGTTGGCAGTTTTGATTATGTGGCTGGATGCGACGGCATACTTTATGAGAATTTGATTTTATTTTCTGTTGCCCTCAATTACGGTATTTTACCAGCAACCACGACCACTACACTACCACAAAGTACGTAATAGGTACGACCCACACGCAATAAAAACAAATCTCAGTCAGAATCTACGTTAACTGCAGTTAAACGTGCCTTTTGGCTTCACATTCATCATAATTGCTACACACATGAAAATAAACGGGAGGAGAAAGAAAGAGCGTGGAGGAGTGCAATGCGCTATATACATATTATTTCGTTTCCTGTGTTGCGTTATAACAACTTCTTAACCTTTTCTTTGGAAATCCTTTTATATTAGCTAATACAAAAAGTGAGTGTGTATACAAGAGCATCTATAAATATGGCGTGTTTTGTACGTACACGAATGACCCAAAGGCCTCCCATTAAAATCAATTATCATACCGATGAATATTCACGACTTCTCTAATTCGAGTAGCAGTTCACATGAACCCTGTGATTATGCATGCTTTTTGATATGATACAAGCAAGATCATAGTATTTTGTGGATGATGATTATAAACTACAGCTGCCTAGTTATGTTTTTGACATGTTCAATAAAATACCGTAGCAGAGAATTTACCGCAGGTATGCACAAGCATGATAAACTATGCAGCATGTTCCAAGAAAACCATTTTTAACAACAATGAACGAAACGCGTCTCATCAAAGAAATTAAATCGTGCACTGCACCGTCCGCCCATTCAAATTAATCTGCACCAGGTAGTAAACGATGCGCTGCTTGTAAAGAAAACACGTAATCAAGAATGCTAAAATTAATAACAATAATCCGACTGAAGATAAAAACGATAAGATGGATTGTATCATCGCCGTAATAAGAAAGGAAATGAAGGGATTTTATACTAGTTCCCGGTGGTTTTGGAACTTGAGTAGAATTGATAAAAAACGAGAAAATGAATCATTTTCTTTATGGGCCACAATGAATTTGATAAGGAAATAATGTGTGAATGCTAAGAGTATTTTAATAGTTTTGAGAAGAAAAAACTATTGAGATAACTTTTTACATTATTAAAGTGTGAGAATTTGTAAGCATGATGGTTTCTTCTTCATTGGAGGGAATATATTTTGCTGTTGTAGCCAGTCCATTCAACATAATCAGTTCTTATTATTTTTCTCAGAATGTTAATGTAGTATTTTATGTATATTTATCTTAATAGTTCAGTGTACAGAAAAAGGGTATATACACACCAACCAGCACTCTTCATATCCAAAGCTCTATTGTTTGTTTACTTTGCTCGTGAACTTGAAACGAACTCCAACGATGAAGAATCTGAAGCAGTATTTTTATTAAATGAGCATTCATCTTTCATAATAATATTTCTTATGATGGAGCAGAAATAAACATGATATTCGGTTGCTGGTGAGTAGAAAAGGGTCTTGAATATCGAGACGAGCTTAAGTTTCTGGAGCCGGTTTCAATGGGAAGAGGTGATGTTCAATTAATTGTTATCGTGTAATATCTTTTTAGAGTATTCTATTTCAAGAGACTGCTCCTCTTTTCATATTATCCAATCTTTTATTCTCTTTTAATGTTATGGCTCCACACTTCCTTTTACACATCATCGTCATCATGAAACGGATTTATTACACAAATTGAAATAGTGATCTGATGATGGTGACGACTGCTGACTGAAGACGAGAAAAAAACTCGTCAACGAAGCTCACGATTTTGTTCAATGAATTGAATAAAACACGATTAACTTAGCTTAGCCGTGGATTTAGTTTGAAATCACACATAAGTTCGTTGTAAATAGGATAATGGATGAATTTGGCTTTAGAATTTCTTCCTGGTAGAAATAAAGTAGCAAAAAATAGCATTCAAGGAAGGGATTACCGAACTGCGGGAAAAATCGTAAAAATCAGCAAACCTCAGATTTGGGAATCATTACCCTCAAAACATCTTATATATCCTTCAGGTATTTAGGTCGAAAAACTTGCAAATCTCGATATTCACATGTCAGCATCCTCTAAGCGTCAACTTTGTCATTGTGCTCATTAGGAACAAGAAATAAATAAATTATTAAAGAAAAGGAGAATTAACACGTAAATATATATACTCAGCGCCAACAAGAATGGCTGTAGTAGCTCGTATTCTAAATTTATACATTTTTATGCCTAACGTTGTACATTTGCCGTTTGTTATTTACACACCGGAAATATGCAATCTCTTGTGTGCAGTCCTTTTGTACTCGAATTCTATTAAACAAAACGAGGAAAGAATACATCTGTCGGAATACCAAATCCGAGATAGATTCAATGCACGAGGATTCATTTTCCACGGAAAACCTCATAATTGTCAATTTGGAGCAATTGGCACTGGCATCCGGCCAGAAGTAATGCCAATATTATTTTCGTCACGCATGAATGAAATCGTACAATGCATCAAGAAGACTTTGAAATGCTGCTTATGTGAACGTTCAATTTTGCTCATTCATTCATATTATGGGGAATTATTAGCAGGAAAAAGTTTGCTTATGACTACACTTTTACTTACTGTGTCAAGGTGAAAGGCGTAATAACTGTTTGTTCTACTCATAACAATAATGGGATAGAAAAATTATACAAGCATATGCAATTTATCTAACACGTTTGTGTACACACAGTTGGCGTTACTGTCACCAACTCTTTGCATGTTTCATGTTTAAGGGAATTCGTTAGAATGGCACATATGATATTGTACACCTGTAAAAAGTTTCCATTAAACCAATATGTGTGCCAATTTCCGGTTTGTTTGCAGTTTGACCTTTACAATACGAGGCTATACTGAAGTTCCAAATTGTAGTATATAAATGATCTTGATATGATTTTAAGTGATGAATATTTATATATTTTTTGTCTCTTTTCTCTTTACAGGTAAGACCAGAATCTTCCGTTATTGTTTGAATTATTTGAGTATAACCGGATCCAGGTACAGACGTTTTATATTTTTTAAAATTAGCCAGAAAGGGTAAAACGAAATGACGGCTATTTCAGCATACATACAGAATTTAGACTCTCCGATTTACAAATTTTAGAAAAACAATCTTACTGCATACATTTAATGCTTTCTTTTTCCCGTCAAAGCATAAAAAATTATGATGAAAATGACAAGATCAACAAAGTAGGCACGTCTTCCTCTCGTTACCTTCCAATTACTTACCCAGCAAATGTGTTCATGCCAATTCCGGAAATTAAGGCGATATCATGCACGATCAAATAACATCTACATATCACAGTATACCTTATGCCATATGCAATCCCAAAAGTAAGCATCTAAACCAAGATAAAACCGAAATTTTCCATTTTTATCGCAAAATATTTACATTTCCATTTTTTTCATACAGCACACGACCATCATTTTATCCAGCCAGCAAAGCACCCAAAACAGATTTTTATGGAGGCTACACGTCTGCAGAAAGTGATATTGATAGCAGGAGGAAGAATCTTACATTAAAGTAGCAAAGAGTTATTTTGCCATGATGGTGATAGCATTAAAAGCAAAAGCTCATTTTTGTTCATTACAAAATCATGGAGAAGAAGTGTTGCCAAAAACAGCAATGTTTCTTGTTGAACCAAATGTTGAAAATAGAATGAGCATAAAAGGGGCATGGCCAATGTATTTCGTGGCATTGGAACATTTTTTTAACTTGCTGGTTTCCTTCGTATATCTTCCGTCTCCGTTGTCGTCGCAGTTTACATCTTACATGTGCTATAGACACATGCAGTACTATAACTGCAAACTTTCTTCAACTCAAACTCGAAATAGTTGTAGAAACCCATACATTATATTTTCATGGTGCTGTTTGTAAGACTGTCACAAGAGGAGAAATGGATGCTCGCCAAAATCGAGTATAGCATTATTTTTGTAGTACGTTATACGTACAACGCCTTTAACATGCATAAAGTTCATGAATACATTTTCGAAGCTGTTTTTGTGCAACAAACAAGCACTTTATGAAAAAAGAATTTTGTAAGCGCATAATATATGGATAATGTGTTTGTAAAGATTAGAGCAACTCTTCCCACACACATTGTGAGATAATATGGAAGATACTCTAAAGTTATACTTGTGTACTGTATGACATGTACCATTCAAACAAGAGATGCGTTTCCAGATTTTTAGAGAAATTGTTGGACTCACTCAGCACACTCGACTGGATACAGTTGCTATAATTCAAGACTTTTGCTGCTGCAAAACCTTCATACATGTAAAGTTACATTCATGAAAACATCATATTTATTAAACACCATTTACTTCAATACAATGCCCTCCAATTGCCTTTCTACATCAGCAAATCTCTTTTCACCAAGTTCTACACAAAAAGTCATGTTATTTTTTAACGGAAAGAAAAGGGCAAATATATAGGCCGACAAACTCGGGAAAATCTGAAAAGTTTGTCTGTTTTATAGATAGTTATGCACAAGTTTGATTGCTTCAAAGCGAGTACATTCACATTGTTGTTGGGCGCGCAGCGCACCATCTCTGCTATCTACTATACATGAAGTGTAAGAAATCATGAAGTACTTTCATCTGGAAGTAAAATAGAAGAATCCTGTAAAAATATCATCTTGAATGCACTGAAAGGATTTCTGTACTTGTGTACAAGAAAAAATGTGAAATATATACAGAAAAATACAATGTAGATATTATAAATTTTATCAAAGATTACAATCTGCAGAGTCGTGCAGGGAAGAAGAAAGGGAAAAAGAGTTCAGTTCCAGTTCGTATTTGAAATAGATAGAGATATAGCGGACGAATGTATGGATCCGTTTCCTAGTTCCATTTCCATTTACTTTCATGCTATTTTTTGTGTTGCTGTTGATGCTCCTTCTGAGAAAGATGAGCACATACGTATATGTACCTACATAAGTAACTACATTTTGTTACATAACATTTAGGCAAAGTGCAAGTAAAGGATTGGTGGCTCCAGAAAGACTGAAAATGGAAGAATCATGGCTGGTATCACCAGCCTTCACCCAAAATTGCTCATTCCTAAAAAAAGTGAGTAACTTGAACAAAATGCATGTATAAATGTGTAGAGAAACTATTTTATACAGAGTGCAAATATAATAGTAAAAACTATCTGCTGTGCCTACATAATGGCAATGGATAACAACATTCTCCCACCAACGGAAATCAAAATCGTTTTTTATACTCATCTCTGTATTTGGTCTTGGTTTGCTTTTTGTCTGGTCCACATGGTGTGCAGCGGTTTGACTATACATCTGTAATTTCTGTGCATCATTATTATTGTAAGTGTTCCATGTATATCGTATATATCTGATATGTACCTATACATAGAGCAAGGACAGAAGAGAACAGCAAAACTTGTCTGTTCAAGTTTCCTTTCTACAAAATGGGAAAATTTTCAACAAGAATTTATGTTCACAGACAACAGAGAAAATTCACCAACTTATAGTTGTCGTATTGTGCAGCAGCCATCCATATGATGTTATGTTTTTTCGACAAAAAAAGAGAAGAAGTAAAGATGAACGCATGGACCACAAAACCAAGTGGCCAGCTATATTTCTTTATTATTTAGTTGAGAACCGTGCGTGTAACTCCCACGCAACATGAACAATGTTCGCATTATTTTCATTTTCATTATTATTTTGTGATGATTATGCCGATGCATTATTTTGCATTGTAAACCCGACTCAATTACTTACAGGACATGAAACAAGTTGTGTTCTCCGAATCTGTATCTTTTTGGAAGTGGACGAGCCTATATAGTAATGGCATGCCAAACCTTGAAAAGAATAATAATGAAGAAGATGAGAGTGAGATAGCTCATGTTTCCCTTTCATTGAGACCCGTACCCGATGACGTTGAATAGTAGAACTTGTAATTTGTCACGGCGAATCCACACTCCAGTAAGTGTAGGGCTTTTGTCGCGTATTCTGATACACACACCTATAATTCTATCTGTAATGCACTCTTTCATTTTCTTGAAAAGGAATATTATGGCATGATGTAACGTTGCACTGCATGTACTTCAGTATTCATATGCCCATTCACGTCAAGTATCCTCTTGTTTGCACTCTCTTTCAATTCAAGTATTTTTATTTCTGGACGAGCAAAAAAACGCTGAAACGCTGTTATTTTCGAGTAGTCTTTTTATTTTTGTACAGGACAAGGGGAAACTCTTCCAAGCTATGCTCAGTTAAATGCTATTATATAGTTGATTTTTTATGGAGATCATGAAGTTTTGTCAAGCAATTATGTATGTGTGTTTCGTTCATAAAAACCCTTTTTCCCTTGCCACTAAAAGCGAAGTTTTGCCACTTTCGTACATTTTTTGTATCCTCAAAAGGGAAATAAAAATACAAAGTTTTCTTTTTCTATACTTGAGTACCTACTACACGCTTATGTAAACGTTATATTTATTATGGAGCTACCTTATTTCGTCTAGATATTCTTTTTATTAGCAATAAATGTTTTGCAGAAGAGCTGAAACAAAGTTCGAACTAAATTTAAAGCTGTTTCGTAACCGTTTTATTGCTCTGAAAAACTAACTTGAAACTTTTGTTCGCGTGGTAGAAGCTTTTGTTGCGCAAATTTGCTCTTCTGGTACACAACAAAATAATAATAAAAAGCAAATTTTGTTTTCACGGTTTTATAGGGTAATTCAATAAAAATAAAATTTTACTGCTAATTTTCAGCCACAAGCAGCAGTTTTCAATTTTGGTCATTCATTGATTTATGCATATAGTAAGAATAAATAATTCTTGTTGGAAAACGCATAATGTTAGCCTTATAATTACTCAAAATATTTGAAATCATGTATTCACAATCAGATAAGTCACACACTTAATGTTAAATTTTTTAGGTATTTGGTTTCATGTACACATGTTTTTGTGTGTAGTGTGTATACATTTATCATCAAACCGATCCAATTTCACAAAAATAAATGAGGGATCCCCAATCCCTAGGAGAAAATTATTGTGCGGCCCTTTTAGAAAAACCCAAACTCATGTTACGTGCAATTACAATCGTTACCATTAAGCCGTCAACTTAAATGGTAAATATGTTTCGGTAATAATCATTCCATAAACGTAAAGTCAACCACACAATATTTAAAAAAATATGAAACGAAACATATGGAAAAACAACAACAACAAAGCATAGATCAAAAACCTGTGTTATGTATTTGATGTATATATTCCAGACTGGTGGTGACACCGCTTTCAACTAATGTATGTAAGTAATCACAGAGTCCTTTTCCCGAGAAATAAAAAAACAGCACAGTCACCGTGAATTTTAAAGTTGAAAGTTACCCTTCATATTCTCCAATCTCTCCAGTGAAAAAAGTCCAAGCCGAACCCTTCTCCTTTTTTCATGTGAGCTTTTTGGAACACCGCACCGATTGCATGAGAAAGAGAACATGTCTGTAAGCACTGCATGCACTGAAGTCGATGATGATAATGATGACGAGATGGTTTTGTCAAAAATGTGTGCTCACTCTCTTTACGAAGGAGTATGCACGAACGTACGTTACACCAGCCAGGGTATTAGATCTAGGTAGTTATCTGTAATTTCTAGGTATTACAAGACCGGCTCTTAAAAAACTAGGGAATTTGATCCCTTTCATTTCATAATTTAAGTAGATAGTAGAGAGAAGAGGGTATGAGCTTGAAATTCAAAAAAAAACCAAACAGCAACATTTTAAAACCAACCGCACACACTAACCTAGGGTTATAATATAAAACAAAGTTAAAAAGCTGTTGTTATAAATGAAGGAAAGTTTTTTCTTTTTTTTCGTTGGGGAAGATAACACAACCATTTTCAGATTGATGATGAATGTTGAATTACTAATGTTTGTAGTGAAAATAGTGCGACTTTGCTTGATGATTACTGCTGCACGAACGAAGGGTAAGCAAGTGCAAGTGCGATGGAGCTTGAAAACAGAAAATAAAGCGGTATTAAAAACCGAGTTTCAATCAACTGAAAATAAACAATTAGATGACAGTCTGTCATGAGAAAGGAGAACATGGTGGAAAGTGGAAATGAAGGCAAACGGAGGGTTTTCATGGTTCATCAACAAAATGCTTTTGTCAAACTAAACAAAAAATGGAACTGGAGATTTTTTCATTTTAATTTGAATATGCATGCATTAACATAGTTTTTTATCTGAGAAATAGAAACAATGAAATGAAAATTGGTCTACAAAATGAGTGCGTGCCGTGTGCGTTTGCATGAATGTAATGAGTGACCAGGCAAGCGACATTAATAAATACGTTACTGTGTATATTTTTTGACGAATTGTTTTGTAAGATATTTTGTTTATGATGGTGAAATATGTGTGAATGGCAACTTGTCAGATTCAATAATATGTATGTTTTTTAGTACTTTGTGAATGAGAATGACATCAAAGGGGTGTAGATTTCCTCCCAACTGACAAAAGGCACGTCACATATAATCTTTGACGATATGATATACAAGATTTGAATATCTTATTTAATATACAACAAACAGCTACAATATACCTTACAACAAATTAGTCAAAGATTACCAGGCAATTTCCCCTGTTTTTATGTTCCAATCGCAATTGTATACCTGGCCTCATGCCATGCTCGTAAGCAAGAATGTTTTGGTGGTCCTCTTCATTCTTACTGTTCATCTTGATTGAGGAAACCTGAGCTGAAGGAGCATTAAAGAAAATCGCCACACATGTTGCGAGCAATAGTATTACAAAGAGACACCGTGCTGTAATAAAATTCAGTTATTTTAGTACTGTACTTTATTATGGAGCTCTTGAAAAGTATTATTTTCTCCGGGCAACTCAGTGAATCTCTCAGAAATTCAGATAATGTGGTAATAGTCACCATGTTCTAAAATATATGTTCATCCCGTGTTTTCGTGACTCTGGTCATCATCATCTTTTCAAAAAAAAAACTGATTGTGAGTTGAGAGCTGGTTGTTTTTTTCTCTTGAATGTGAGGAGAGTGAATCAAACTGGTCACATAAATCATATCAGTCTTTTCTGTCTGTGAAGTCTTTGTAACAGGCAGACCAGCATATCGAACTGGACTATGGAAGTACAAGAAAAAAAGCGAAGGAGCACACAGTAAAGAGTTTTACTTTTTTATGATATCAGTTTAGTTGTTATAATGTCTGACAAAAATAAACCTCATCACTTGTTTACATGTGTGGTTTTATCCCATCAGCCCTCATATAAAGAAATTATTATAGGTACATATCTGTATTAGTGTACTTTTTTCAATGAGTTAACCTTCCCTCTTGAATCAGCACCGTCATCATCTTAAACATCAACTATGTATTCTTATACTTGATGATGGTACAAATACATACAAAACTGAATGAGTGTAATATGGTCTTATTGTATTCTGCTGGACAAAATTCTATTCCATTTTCTCCTTTTTTTCTTCCTGTGTGCATGTGTGAGGTTCACAAAAGCCTCCTGTGAAGAACTACATGGGAGAATCCATCTATTTCTGTGTGTTGTATATTTATGCGTGTCTCTAGTTGCGTAAATCTGGTATGCCTGGCACTAGTAATCCAGTACGCCACTATCATTATATAATGAAAAATAACAGAGTAAACTTGAAGAATCCGCTTTTTGTATTCCTCCAACTACACGCGAGTAATCATTCTTCTCTTTCTTTCTGGTGGACTCCGGAGAGAGCATAAGAGAGAAAGAGAATTTCTGTTTTTGGATTCTTTTCCTCTTCAAGTGGATTGTTGTGGAGTAGAAGTGGATAAAAATTTGTGTAATGTTGTTATTGAAAGTGTACAAAAGAGTAAAAGAAGGAGTAAAGTAGAGTGGAGAATCCCCCGCATGGAGTCATGATGACGGAACGTCACCGAGAGTCATAGTCGTGATGATGATGATACCACATTATCTCTCATGTATTGTCCAACTATTTACCATTTTCTGGGTTGGTGTGTGGGGTTCTTTATGTCGTTTTTACCAATATAAGGGATAAGCAATGTGATATTTCTTGAGAGTATTGGTAAACTCATGTTATCGTGAGATGTCAGAGAGATTTCTATTCTTCTGTGGTAGTATATCGTTCAATTTATTAGGGTGACTTGAACAAACCACAGGCAAGCAACACTGAAATACTCGTCTCCTCTTACTATTTTTATTTTTTTCTCCTCTTTTCGTCTCCCTTTCCTTTTCCGTCAGTTTACTTGTATATATATGGCAAGAACTGTACACTGCTGACAAGTATGTTGATGCATGGGATCCTGTGTGTGCGGTGTTCTGTACATTTTCAGCAACACAAGTGCATAGTTTCCTTGATGAAAATGGATTAGGAAACTGATAAAGTTCAGCAGTGAGACAAGAAGGCGACTGACAGACCGGCACACAACCCAAGCGACAACAATATCATATAAATGGTATAGCACTGCAAAACAGGACAAGATCAGTGATACGGACCCGCAACCGACCGGTCACAATAATCATACAAAATGGACTATAATATGCGTATAGTTTGAATTAAAGTTGTATTTATACATAGTCCATAGACCCCAAAATATACTACGTTTGTTGCGTGGAATGTTGTTGTAAAATGCGCGCATGTATTCATAAATTAAATATTCCGGTTGTCTGTTTTTTCCACCTCCATTGGGTATTACAGCAGCAAGGCAAAAGGCAGAAGACATCAACTTTGTAGACAGTGCGTAACGCATGACAAGGGTACGAAATAAGTCAGTTTCCGGGAGAAGGTCGTGTGTCATTCATTATTACCAGTTGAGGGTGATTTTTAGGGAAGATTTTAATAGAAAAGAAAGTACATAGTGGTGATAGTGGCGGTGACTTATTGAATATTTACTTCAAGTTTAGGTTGTTACACGCACAGTATAATAAAGTCATACATTTTAAACGTACAGGACATAACGGAATCTATGTGAATTTGAGGAAGGAGTGTCCTGTACCACTGCCGCTACTTTTCTTTAGGCACAATCTTTTTTGTGACTTGTGAACTCGTGATTTTTACGATTATTATTACGTCATTTCATTGAAGACAAACGTGAATAAAGAGAATGATCTGATTATTGCAACCAGCTTTGACATGACCAACTTACAAAATAACTGACTATAAGTATAACTGTACAGTACAACATTATTATTTGAGTCATAAAAAGTATAAAAAACTTTTATTGATGCCTAGCCCTCAAATTCAATGAAATATACAGACTCGAATTTATATTTTTCTGTAGCTGCATAATATTATTAAAACGTGCCTATTGCTAGGAAGAAGGGAGTGATGTTGATGATGGAAAGAAAAACTTTATTGCCCATCCGGTCCACTCATTACCGCCTCGTTTACTCTCCTTTTTTTCTTTCTCTTTCACATCACACACAATCACAAATACAATGTAAATGACGGCAATGGTTTGATGTATGCTACAACACGACAATCTTACATGCAACTTGAGTTAATGGCTTGGCAAGGAAGTTAATGCTTGTAACTGAATGATTTTATGTCCTGCCTTGGCTTATAACTTGTGAATATTGATTAGTTTCTTTCTTTGGTTATTTTTTTCTCTCTTTGGTGTTGCGTAATAACTTGTTGTAACACGGCGAGGAATACTTGTGTGCACATGAATTGTAAATAGAACACGCTTCTTTTTCCATTCATCTATTCGATTCTCGAGTAGTCAAATCAGCCTTATATTTCCACGCTGGTTGTATTCAAAGTTTTTAGGTGTATAATCTGCAGTGGCATAAAAAATACCTACTAATGTCTGTGTGCACATTATGTAGCATTTTCTCCTAATGTTTTTACCATTGAATCATTAAATTATATCCTTTTTTTCTTGCTATGTCATGGTCAAACTCATGTCCAAGTCTGAAACTTTTCCACATAAACGACAAGTTTACATCGTCCATGTTTTATGCAGTAGTATATACAGCCTGCATTTTTTTAGCTGATTGCTTTACAGATCGGCCATATAATAATGAAGGAAACCTGGAGCCTCATGAATACCTAGTTGATGTATTTGTCTAAAAGGTATCTTTATAGCTTATAAGTTTAAAAAATCCGACAATGTATGTATTTCCAGCAGAAAAGAATGGGTGTGGCTCGAGTGTCATTCACTGCTAACTTATTACCGCTGCTACTACTTCCACTTTGGTGCATAGTAGATTACAGGAGAGTTGGGAAAAAAATCCTGGAAGCTTTTTAAGGATTCATAATAATAACGGCATAATCATATATGCCATACCTGGAACAAGTTTTGTGTGTGTATTTATGCTCATATAATATAGTAGGTACATTTACGATAAGCTCTGCAACTTTTTTTAAAGCTCCGGTTAGTCAACAGAAGTCGGAAAAAAGGAAGTAAAGTTTGAAGAGAGAGAGAGAGAGAGAGGAAAAAGACAAGAGAAAAACTCTGGGGAAAGATAGCAATACTAATATTCTTTCAAATAATGACAAAATGAATATGAGTTGAGCACGCGATTCACGATTCCATTGATTATTATATGGCATTATAACCGTCATGTATGCATAAAATGTGGATGAACCTTGTTGGTACTGTTACACAAATACGCACTCCGTACCGCAAACTTACCGAAACTAGACAGTCACAATAGGTAGGTACCTGAGTTTCTATTGATGTTATGATCCTACCGTTCATGCACAAAATGCATGCAAAACTAATGACAATTTTCAGAGAACCATGAGTATTATGCACGCATATTAAAGATGCGAGAAATGGCACATTAAAGAGGAAATGCTTCATTTATACTGCCATCTGCGCTTTTTAGAGTTTACCTTTCCAAGTTAGTTGAGCTGGAAAGAAAATGATGAAAAATAAACATAATGAGATTGGCGCAATAATTATATGGAAGTTTATATATAAAATATCAGAATTAATATTTGGTTGTGTAACATTGATTTAAATTTTCTGGGAAACACCTGATTAATATAAAATACTATATTATTTATTTGGTTACTCTACTCATTAGTTGTACATTAAAATGACGTCGATAGGGCAAATTATAATAAAAAATAATCACAATAGCATGGTAAAAAGCAGGTGTAAAATTTTTCTTACTGCAACACCCATCATCATTCAAGTAGTGGTGTAATACGATGAGTGCGTGCAATACAAAAAAACTGGATGATAATCATTTGCCAACGTCTGCCATCCACCGGAGTGCGTATATTCCGTTCTGGCGCAGTAACCAGAGAGTTTTATGGTCAGCACTTTCCCTACTTCTTCCTCTATTTTTTTGCTACTGTTACTACTACTGACGTACTTCCGTAAAAAAGAGACATTGCATTGATGTCATTGTCATTTCATGTCAAGTTTTACAACTCAACAAATTTATTTCTGTCCATTTACTCACGGTCTTTACTTTTCTTCTTCCTCCTCCTCCGGGTCACATTCCTTTTCCGGAAACATGAGCATGTTCTTTTCTTTAGATCTTTTGTATTATGATACTAAAATTGATACAGTTAAGACGATATAATAATATTGTTATTTTAGTTGAAACTTTTATATAGAACTTGAACTATTTATAATATTATATCTATAAGTGTATGGAAATACTAACCGACGCGACCCAGCATTCAACAAGAAAGAAGTCCAAGAAAGAAACTCCAAAGTCCAATGGCCTTATATGTACTTGTTCTCTTGATACCGCAGTGGCAAAGCTACTTCTACTTTTTCTTATACACTTCCCTTTTCCCTTATTTTCTGTCTGTTTATGTCCAAAGGAAAAACAAAGAATTTTACTTTCTGCTGCTGTCTTTTTCTTCATTCTTTTTACTCGCACCACTTACCACCACGGCATCGCATCACACACTATTTTTAACAAGGAACAAATAGCAGAGATCATGCGGAATGCTCAACATGCCAAAGTACATCATCCCCCCGACCAATTCCATTTCTCGCCATACATTTTGCTGCTATTTCTGCCCCTTGTTACTTTTTCTCAGACATTTAACCATTATTATTCCGCTTCCACAACTTTTTGGAAAGTGTTACCATTTTCAAGAAAGAAAGATTGATGCACTGGTCGTGTGGTACATAGTGCTCTAATGCGTAGATATATACTTATATAGAGATAGTAGGATCGAGGAGATTAATTTATATTCCTTCTTTGGCATGTTCTTGTGTTTTTTCAAATGCCAATAATAATATTACTGCCTGCATCAAATCCTCTGAGAAAACTCCTGACTCTTTCGGGCTTCCTTGGTCCATTTCCAGGGTTCAATGTCAATGGTAAGTTGAATGAACGATAAAAAATATTCATTTTGACGACGAAGACGAAGCAATTGTATAAATAGTGGCGGTGGTGGTGCAATATTAATGTATTGTACTTGTACCCAGACAAGCTTTATAAGCTCCATCAGGCTAGTGGTAAATGACATACCATCAGCATGAAAGTATCTCAAGGGGAATCTCATTCACTCACTTGCAACAACAACATCATGCTTTCCGGAATACGAAATGGATTCAGACAGAGTCGAAGAAAGTGTGGGACTTTGTAAAAGATGCATCAAAGGACGTGTACCTACTTTGTTTGTATATTATTACTGCTTTGCTGACAATGAATTCGACTGGTGAACTGGAACGTTTATTTTGGAAGTCTACACAAATAAGTTCTCACTATAAAAAAGAAACAACTTTAGTCATTTGCACTTTTCCTTTTGTGCTTATCATCACCAATACTCAAAATGTGAAAATTCTGAAGGAACTCGTTACATTTGTGCTGCATGCCCATGTCCAAGTGTATATATCTTTCTATTCAAAGTCATGAGCTGCAATTCTAGTTTTTGAACAAATTCGTCGTATTCTAGATTCCACATTATCAGTCGAGAGATATTTTTTACTTTATTTTTATTAGATGGGGGAGTTCACATTTCATCTTCAAGAAATAAATCTAACAACAGTGTAGTTGCTTGTATGAATGAATATATAAGCACATATTACCTAACTATACGAAAATATTATGCTCGTGTTTTACATGCTTTGCTGTATATCTTAGCGTGTATATGAATATTGGACAAAATGTTATTAAAATGATAACCACAACTAGACGAGATGCACAGATGCATTTACTCTATGAGTTTATTATCAGATACGATACGGAGGAGGAATAAGAAATATTTCTTTCTGACACTGCAACTTACCACCAACTACTGTGGCTTATCTCCCCTCTCCTACTTCATTTCCTTTCACTAATGCATTTCTCTCAAAATGAGAACTACATTGCATGGCATGGCAAGCTTGTCGTGATGTATGATGATATAAAAATGCCATTTATGAGTAAGTTTTGGTCTTCAGTGTTGTCGTCGACAAACGAGCGCTAAGGTAGCGAATATTTTGAAATATACAAGAAAAGTGGCATGGAGTAGGTTCAGTTGTTAGCTAACAATGACTTGTACCTCTGCAGTGCAGTCACGTTTCGTCTTCACGTTAAAAGTTATGTAGTAAATCTGTTCTGTATTATGTGTGTCATTAAATGAATCATGGTCATTGTTGCAATCATTCAATGATAATGACACTCATTATCTATAGTAAACGTGGTCGTTGAATCCAGAAACCGTAAGTCCGTTTATACTCTCTGGCTAGAAAATACAATTTTCAAGTATATTTCTATGAGATGCAATATTTCAAATAAAACTAAAAGTAAAGTGTAAATTTAAGTTTGAATTCTTTTCAAAATTCCGTTCAAGCGTATAAAAGCACAACGTTGGCTGCAAGCATAACTTTTAAATGACTAATTATCTGTGGAGTGCTAAATCAATAGAGAGTATAATAGAAATATTTTACAATTTCAGCATTCATAAAACATTCTTGTCAAAAATCAAAATCAGCCATTCCTTCATTCCATTCCGACAAGCATCAAATGACTTAAATCAAAACCCACACATAACACAACAAAGATGCATAAAAATAAGACGCACACCAGGGTGATGATAACATTGAAAAATCTCCAGACATTAACCAGCATTTTTACAGTTTGCGTCAGCATAATTTTTTCTCTTGTCTTACCCTTATGGGTTATATCATTGTGAATCCGACATGACAAGGAGCCACCCGGCCCGCAGCAATCTTTTAATGCAACACGATGGCAATGAAGCGTCTTTCTTGTTTGTTTTAAACCCTTTGAGCACTCTTATATTATATGCTGGTGATGGTGGCACTTTACATTTTAGCCGCCTTCATCGTCGTCGGAAAAGCAATAAAAACGACAGTAGCAAGTGGCAGCAAAAGAGCATAAACTATGGCCGTGTAAGTAAGCACTTTTTCAACCTGATCAACTGACAATGAGAACCACTCAATCCAACAAAAATTACATTGCAATGCACACTCCAGCAGTAAATAAATATGGTAAACTGACAGAACAAAGTGCCAAATGTAGCGGAAATTATTTCTATATTTTTCTGGATTAATGAAAAATGACTCGGTCCACTTATCTCCTGAAGTTCAATCGTTTGACCCAAAATCAATAGGGTTCTTCCTTGAAGCGTTTCTGAGATATTCCGTACGCACACAGACGGACTGATGTCCATTTCTACTCTTCCATCTAGTAATCTTAGAAAGTTTCGTTCTGGCACTTAAAAAGCATGTACACAGGACAGAACCCACAGAATAAAGATTCTGCTTCTCTTTAAATGATGAATAATAATCCTCCAGTCGATAATGCATTTTAACGACATGAGATGCAATGAATGCAATGACTTTCTTCAGCAGTAAAAATAACAATGCACCCACTCAAATAGATTTTATTGAAATTGCTATTTTATGAAGGCCAATTCTTTTGACATGTTATTTAAGACAAACAGACGAGTGTGGTGATAGTTTTCGAGTTCACAGTAATAATGCATTGCAGCAAGTATTAGTATTACAGCCATGCATATATATTAATTGTGAACTGAAATGACCAACAAATAATAAACCATGGCAGGTTTTCGACATCTTTACGATGTTTTTTATTCCTTGCTTTCATCAAAAGTAATCAGTGTCTATCACGAGGTGAATGAATGAGAGAAAATAAGAACTCTCTTTAATCTATCCGTAATGTAGTAAAAGCAGTAGAAGCAATAAGAGAGTACACCGACCGAGCTCCATAAAAGTTAATCTTAAAATGAATCCATGTCATGACTTTTCCATCTAGACTTTTTTTTTATTATTCATTCTCCACACTCTCTAATGGCATTAATTGCACCCATAACCCTGTTTAAAAATGATGGGAGAGGCAATCAAAATAATGATAATGATAGAACACATCATCAGGACTCTCAAAAGGTTTTTTTGCCAATAAGTAAAAGTGGAAATACCGCAATCAACATGAAGCAAGATCATCGTCGTCATCAGCAGCAGGGGAAGCCGCCAAGATGAAGATGATCTGATGATCATGTTGTGCACATGCATTATATAAGATGTAGCTAGTTTTTTGCCTTTTCGTCGTCGGCGAACTGGATGTTTTTGTTTTATAGCGAAAGAAGAGCATTTTCTGACAATTCGCTTTTTAAGAGTTTTTCCAGCTGCATCCGTGTAAAATTGGGATTCTCGTAAACGTAAAATTCTATAAAATGCTTTATGATTCAAGTATTGCAAGTTTTATTTGAAAATTCAATGCTACCAAAACAAGACTTTGTGGCGTTACCTAAATATTATATACGCTGGTGAAGATTTAACCCTTTCGTCAATGCCTTATATAAAGGCCTTCACGATCACGACTTTGATGATACGTTGCATATCGTCGTAAAGTAACATAATGTCAGGATTACTGATGACTGACTTGAACTCGGCTGTACAACTCCGTTTTTTCTCGCCGCTCCAATGCACAAAACCCTAGAAGATGCCTATACCTATTTAATATTATTATTTTGGTGTGGCACAAGCATCAACCGGCACCAGTAATAATAGTAGTAAAAGTCCACGTCAAGTGCAGCGAGAAAAGTAGACTCTGTGTGTGTTTGTAAGAAAAGGCAAAAGATGCAGTAGTAAAACCCGATCTCTTTTTTGAAATCTCTTCTTCGTGTGTGTGCATTTCATTCTTGCATTTTACTGCATTTTATAGTTATTCCCCCTTTCCTTCACTTTTTATTCTGCTGCACTTGCTTGTCATACCGTACCACCACCACCGTGCCTCGACGTTTCCAGTTTGGATGATGCGTTTCTTTTTTTGAGGTTTTGACAGGAATTTCTTTTGAACATTTTTTTACCTTCATTTCCCTCTTCTTTTATACTAGCGTGTCAGTACAGTTCAGGCTGTATTCGTGTCATCCCGGTTCTTAAGTTCTTTGCTTGAGGTTGAGTAAAAAAGTTATATATAGGGAAATAGGAAGCTCCAATTATATGTAGCATCTATTGAAAGAACAACTTATAGGTAGATATGCTGCATAAAATGCTGTACGATAAAAGTTCCAGCTGGAAATCAAGCCTTTAAATGTGCCATATAGCATGCAACTTTTTGTAAAAGTGCATGAGTAAGCCATTTATGCTTTCAACATTATTCAACTTTCTTTTAAAGTTGACTGTATCGGATGGGTGAACATCCATGCTTGGTTAACCTTCATTGCATAACAAATGCCAAAAAACATGCGTAACGTAAAGCAAACTCACACAGCGGCTTTCAAACAACAAACGCTTACACGAGAACATATAACTATCTACAAAAGAGTCTTTCTGCTTTAGAAAGCTAAAGTAGTTTTGTGCGACAGTTTTCCTTCAATGTTTACTGGAATATTGTAACGTGAATGCTAATTTACATTATATATTGTCCAATTAAATTAATAAGAAATGATGTTCAAAGTTTTCCTG
>JAQFYG010001020.1:0-21937 GCA_034694325.1 Entomobrya corticalis
TTTTTTCATTCTCGGCACTAATAAGGAGTGACTCATTGTTGCCACCGTCGTCAGTCATCATAATAATATACAATGCACACATATTAACAAGGTGTAGCTCTCCTCATTATATTTTTGTCCTGTCTTTTTTAATTTATGCCTCGAGCCAGCAATGGCTATGAGCAACTTGAATAGGCAGCATTTATATCCGATTCCAACAATACTTGGGTAAGAATAACAATGCACAAGTTACTACGTATTCACGTAACAATGAAATCCATCATAAAACTTAACAAGGCAGCATGTGCACACCATCCCATCAGATAGAAAAGAAAGTTTATAATGATATGCATTGGAAAGTACATCTACACAATTATTCAATACTTTTGATAATTAACTGAATGACTGAACTTATGATCTTTTTTTATAAATTCACATTTTTTCATTGAATATTTCATGTAAAGATTCGGCTGATATATAAAAAAATATGAATATTTTATATTCTAATATTTAAATATGAATGTATAAAAGGTTATAGCAGAGAAAAAAATGAAGTTGGAAGAAACGGAGGTGTGTTTGGAAAACAATTAGCTCTTGATTAATACGATGATAAAGTATGATTAACGTCATTTTCATGCTTAAATACACTAGCACTTGTGCCAGTTGTTCTTATATATTCGACCTGTTCATGTAACCGTTTCGTACAGTAGTTTCTTCTATGGCGCACAACACAACGACTGATTATCGAATTTTATTAATGATACTTTTAAAATGGAATGAGTGAGCACCCTTGTAATTTAGAACTAATGTTGTAACTGTAAAAATGCTTGCTTCTTCATCGCTACTGCCAGGTGCCCAATGTACATTAATAACTGTAATTTTTATAAAACTGTAACACTGACGGAAAATTCATCATTTTTCCAATGTATTGACATATAGCTTATTTTACTTCGTTTTCCACCCATCATCTCTATGCAGTATATATCGACATCAGAGGAAAAGAGGCAACCTAATTAATTGTTGAAATTAACTGATTTCAAGGTCCAAATACGGACAACGGAAAGGACCCTTCTGATGATCATCTTATGACGATCCATTACTTAATGATGTACAGCACAAGTGCAGCTGCCCTTATAATACATCTTTACCCATTTGATGAATGTGATTGAGCCAGTTAAGAAGAAGGTCGCGTTATTTTTCAAGAGGGCATTTAAAAATAAACTACAGGTAAACTACTTGTATGCTCCATAAACTCATCATGATCCGATGATGATCAATGATCACCAACAATCGACAGTCCGGCACCGCTAACCGCCGCACCTTTCCCTTTCTATTTTAACACGTTACGTTTACTAAACATTTACTAAAGAACCTTTACTTATAACCAAGCTATTATATAGATAAACTAGATATTATAAAAAGAAAACCATGAACTTTTCAAAGAAACAATATTGAACCTTAAATGTTTTCATTTTTCTTTAGAGAAATAAAAATTTTCTTTGTATTCTTTGCTCTTATTTTTCTAAGCTCTAAAAAACGCTAAAAATCTTCATTTCATGCCATATCATGTGGAAATGTCAGTAAAGATCTTTATCAACGCGGTGATGACAAACCGTTGCATTTTTAATGCTACAGTTTTCATACAATTCATTCCAGTTTAAAATTTTACAAATTCGATTTTATTGAAAGAAAAAGCTATGTAATAATTTTGTTCAAAGTTCAAAGGCAACTTAGGAAGGATACATTTTGGCAAGAATTCTAACAACCTCATCTCATTTTAACCTGTTGCTCCTTAAAATAAAATCCAAACAAACCTGCAGTATCCTTTTTATATTTGCTGAGATTTACAGAGATGAAGACTTGTGTTTTAACAAGAAGGAAATTCCTACTTGCTTTTGTACGTTTACATGTTACCTTTTTCCTCTCATTGTTTGTTGGCCGGTCTCTGTTTTTCGTAAGCCGCCCATTGTGATTTCCCAATTTAGAATTTTAAAAAATCTGGTATCTTTCTACAAATAACGTAATGTTTAGTGTTTAGCCATGTTAAAAATGTAGTTCTTATTTCTGATGTGATTTTAGCTTTTATCAATGGTAAAATCTCAAGAAAGAAAATCCATGGGAGAAAGATAATGATCATTGCTTTACAAGGTCTCATGATCATGGATTCGTTTTTTTAAATCGATCGATTCTAGATTTGTTAAAATGGTTACACGGTTCATTGTGAATATTGAATTATTAAAAAGATTCCTCCCTGATAATTACTTATCCAACAATCCAACTCACACAATTTAGTAACAATGAAGTGCGCAATTTATACAAAATTATGACCAAAGACGGGTTTTAAATGCTACCTTTTGTATGTATCTGAGCTTTCATGTTCTTTAGATTTCGAACATGAACATAGAGAACATGAGCAATGATCGATTATCTTTTTATTTTTATTCTCCGTTAAAAAACGTTTGAGTTTGACTGAGCATTCATAAGGAATTTTATCAGAACCTTGTGAGATCTCCCTTCAACTTTCTCTGTTAAATGCCTTTAATTGTACGATGAAAAATGAAAGTATTTATTAAGCTGCTACTGTTCATTGAGAAAAAATATTTGGCTATTATTAGATTGTAATTTGATTTGAGATTTTGGATTTACTAATTATAGGGTATCAAGTAACTATTATTTTATATACACTAAAATATGATATAAAGCGTTTTCCTTGAAATTATTAAATTATAACTACCGGACTAAATACTAAATCTGTCCATTTACTTTACATTTCTCTAATTTTTCCTAAGAGGTTCTTAAGAAAAATGCTAGCAGCGTGCCCAGCAGCTATTGATTGAAATCGATGTATTCAGTCCTTTTTTATAATTGTTTTTTAATCATTTTAAAAACGTAATATGCATATATCTTGCTTTACATTACTTTCGTTTTTAATTATTTTTTGTTCAAAATTTTTTGATATACATCCATTTGCACTTAAAATATATTTTTCTTTAAACTTACAATGTGATTTTCAGTTGACCTTTTAAGGTTGAAAGATAAATATTAAGATTCGAAAACATTTTGGGGACGTATGTGCGATATTGTGTACTGTGTTCCTCATAATTATTCTGGAGAAGTATTTCTAGTGAAACAAATGCAGCCAGTAAGAAAACTATAAACACACATTTGCTTACTGTTTGTTTGGTTTAGTTAAACTTTATCAATGAACACATCTTCAGACTTCATTTTTATCCTCCTTTCTACTTCATTTTTGAATGAGGTGAGATGATAAATTGATCAATTCTTCAGCAGCTTAAAATATATAATATGTTCTCATATAAAGAAATATTAAAGCATGTATTTACAACCTAGATTATATAACACGTAATACATGTAAGCAAAGAAAGGGTTAGTTAGAAATCTCATTTATCGCTTCCAGGAGGACTTTGTATAAGATTTTGAGTGGGACAGGCTGGTATACCCTCTAGGAGGAAAACCAATCAAGCCCTTATTTATTCACTCTTGTTATTGAATTTGTAAGACAAGAAGCCACCCAAGTTACAGGCATATATTTATTTTTTGTGTCTTAAAGCCACACACTTTCCACATTTTTAACTACCTGATAAGTGGTTTGCATGCAATACCTTTACTATTTTTTCAAACTTTCAATTTCTTCTTTAGAAAATAAACACTTAGAATTCTGAATGAAAATTACTGGAGGAATATTTCATATAAGTCTCAAGTCTACATGATTTTAACAAGATAAGATACAAACTTAAGAATAAACAGGGAAAAATATGTTCCCCATCAGTCCCAATAATGAACAAAAATGAGATATACCATCAACAGCTAATTAACGGCGAGAAATATTTAATAGAAAGAGGCAGGCATAAATATGACAGCAGAATTATTATTTTTAAGTGTACTGCTCCTCTTCATCTTCCTCTTCTTCAGGAATAACTGTTTTTTGCAGACCTTGTGGCGGAGTCGATGACTCTCCACGATTTCCAACTTCGTAAGGAGAATTTGTGCTTGAACTTGTCGTTGATCTTTCAGAATCGCTGGGACTTCCAATATAAAAGCCTTGGCGAATATTGTTGTTCCGTACGAATTTTAGTTTCTGTTCAACAGTATAGCCCAGCAAGTCCTTCCTAGTGATAATTCCTTCTAGCTGATTATATCTGTCGACGACTACCATATGCCGCAGCCCCAAAAAACGAAACATCATATAAGCTCGATACAAAGAAAAATCCTTTGGAACTGACATTGCTGAAGTGTTAATGTATGGTAACTACAATAAAATTTTCAAACATTAACTTTTAATTGATTGAATGCATCACAAATACGCGATATTTTAAAATATTTTCCCAAATATGATTTTTACCAGGTTCACGTAAACGTTTCTGTATTTAATTCCAGTACTGTACACATGCAATGTGTTATTGACCGTTTCCAAATCTTTCAGCCTTCCAGAGCTATACTGAAATTGTCCAGTTCAATTATAATTAAAATGATGACACAAAGGTCGATAATAAATATTTTTGTAATAAATGCTTCATTGTAAAGATTATTGGTAAGATTTACCTCAGGATATGAAATTCGAATTTTGTCCATATCTTCTGCGACCAGCTCTCGCGCATCAAATTTTTTGGTTTTTGTAAGCAGAATAGTTAGCTCTAATCTACAAAACAAGCGGCAAAGCACAGTTTAACATAATTTATAACTTTATAGGCGGAGTAAACATGTAGAAAAATAATGGAAGAAAAGGGACAAACGTACCTTGTAATTATTCCCAAGAAAGTTCTCTGAAATCCATTGCCAATCTGGACAACGGGAAAGCCCCCATGATTGTAGTCCAGCAAAAGATTAGCCAAAGTGTAAATGTTTTCTTTTACTCCAACAAAGTGTACCGGATATTTCATCACATCCTCAGCTCGGAAAAGTTCCACATTTAGACTATTTTAAAATAATTTCAAATTACTAAATTATAGTGAATGCTTATTTGTAGAAGCTTTGAAGATTGAAATGTAAACAAAAATTAAATTCTTACCGTTTTCCTTCGTTGTAAATTTTTAGTTCAGATTCAAGATAAGGTATGCATTTGAAGTCAAGCGTGGAATGGTACAAAGAATGCGTCAACAGATCGCCAGAAAATTTTGAAAGCATTACACAAAGCATGATGAGTAGTGATATATTAACATCATTGGTCATTTCCACCTGCAATTAAAAAAATAGTGCTCAAGTATTTTAGAGAAGTCTCCGTAAGCAGTTCGTATAAGCACTTACCATCATTACTACAGAGGTTACAGGAAGCCTAAAAATCAAATAAAAATATACGCTGCATTATTAATTAAAATTACAAGTAAAAATGCCGGCATTTTCGGTTATGCATCACACAAACCTGGACGTTCCAGAAAGGAAAGATGCTGCTCCCAAAAGAGCCAACGCTCCTGGGTCCACCCAATCAAATTCTTTACTATCCACCGGAATTTCAAAAATATCGTGAATTAGCTGTCCAATGATGCGTCCATATAAAGCTCCAATAGCCCTATAGTCAAAAGAATATTGCTCAATATTCTATATTATCCGCACCCAGCCAAACTCTAACAAATCTATAATAGGTATTTGAACTTTAATAAATTGCTTGTTTTACAATTGTGGTATAAGGAGTCCACTTGCAATGCTTGTAATTGATGTCCAACTTGAAAATATGAAAAAGAAGACGAGAATATTGACTAGAATTGGCCAATCAAAGTAACCAGCAGTCCGTCTGGAAAAGAGATTGCGAATCATTTGTTCCCATGAACCGAATAGAAGTGACGCCCCTATCACATGTAAATTATACGGGTAAATCATTATAACTTATACTGTATTTTGATATAATATGAGCAGCTTATATAAATTGTTTTCATTATTTACTTTTTTACCTTCATTAAATTCCCCGATTTGAACAAGCTCTCCATTTTGGATCGTAACATTTAATGAATTTTTGCACCGAAATCCACGTAAGCGAAAAAATCTAGCACTGTGCGCTTTATCATCATGTAGAACCTGAGAATGCTCCGTTGATTTGCATGTGGCATATTGCATACTTAGCATGACGGCTGCTGAGCAAAGAACCTGTAAATAAAGTTATAAATCATTTTCATTTTCTATGCAAAATTGACTGAAACTTTAATTGACTTTGAGATATTGACATTATTTGACAAGTACCGAGACAAGGATAACTTCACAAATTTTTACAAAGTTGGCCAATCTTGGTGGGTTGATTTTGGCGAGCATTTTTCTTCTAAATTTTGATATTTTTAGTAAAAAGAAAATAAACACGCTGCCCAACAATCCTCCAATCAATCCTAGAAATATTGCTGGAACGATGATTGCTAAGTTTAGGTTTAGTATTTTTCTCATCTGTACAGGATTTTTTTTTTAAATTCATAAAATGCATTTCATTCGTAGGGAAATATATTTCAAATACTTTAGAAAGTAATAATTAAGTTAAATTACATCAAACAGCGCAGATTCTGACAAATGATATAAATGAGGTGTCTCATGGTCCGAACTTTCCATTGCCGTGAATAAATCATGAAGTAATTCGGCAGTACCACGGGCTAAAATACAGCACACAAATGCTTGCCAGGTTAAAGTTTTTGACCAGTGAGAAGACATTTCTTCCATAGCAAATGTCAATCCAGCGATTGGAGAACTAAATGCTGCAGCAACTCCTGCGGCTGCTCCAACGCAAATTAGCGAATGTCTAAATACAAAATGATTACATTATTCCAATGTAAATTCAATAAATTAAAGTAATTGATTTAATGTTCAAAAACCTTTCGCGACAGTCCCGATAGCGGCAAAAATTTGGAAAACAGTCTGTTGTAGTCTCTTCCTCATCGTCTGACTTCTTCCTTTTGTGAACCGTTTGGAAACGGAAAGGTTTAGCCATGCAAGCACCAACTAAAGCTCCAATATGCACCTAGAAAATGTTTATTCAAATAGAAGATTTCATACATTAAAGCTTATAAAGCTAACGAAACTGGGTAGTTGGTACTCTAAATTTTATCGTACCATAGGGCCTTCAAATCCAACTGGAAGAGTACTGATAACCGTACATATGCAAGAAACCATTTTACATACGAGAGTTTTAAAGTTGAGTACATTTCTAACCTAAAATTCAAAGAAAATATACATTTTGCCAAACAGTGACAGGACGATAATGCGCAGAAAAGAAAATTTAAATTTAGTTTTACAACGCATCCATTCAGTATTCCTATTATTTCCGGTAGTCCAGATCCTCCAGCAACGGGGCAAAAGTATACTACAACGATTGCTGACATTGTGCTGAATGCGCATACCATAATTGTGTAGTATAATGCTAGTTCCATGTACGCACCATTCTAGAAACGAAAGACAATTATTTTTTTGTTTTCAATTTGTAATTAGTAATCATTGATCTTTTGTTACTCGGTATAAAAATGTTACTTTTGGGTACCTGGATAAGATTTGTGATAAATGGCAAGTAAAATATTTGCAATTTTTCCACTGTCACTTTCATAACTGAAGCTAAAATTCCTGTTATTACTGCAATTACACTAATAATTAGCCAGGAATCATTTCTGCAAAGAAAAAAATAGGGGCAAATTGAAACATTTCGTAAATATTGTTTTATCAGCTATTTTAATTGAACGTTCAAAAGGCACTGTAAAGGAGGCGATAACCTCCTGTGATAAATATTACCCTAATGAGGCTTTTTGCAACCAGTGCCTGTATATAGCAGAGCAGGAGGGAAGAACTGCTGCACTTTCAAAAGTTTCAACAGTACGCAACTCTTCATCGGTGAAACGATGTTTAGCTTTTCTGGGTTGAAAATCTCGCCCCTATTATAAACATGAGTTTTTTATCAAGTTGTACTCGCCTTTCAAAATAATTCACTCTATTATTCACAAGAAACTAAATAAAACGGATATCTACATACCTTAGAAAAGAATTTGTAACGGTCATCAGTGGGATGTACTCCAGAAAGATCTTCCGGTTGGTCAGGTAAGGACACTCCATATTCACTCAAGGATCGCTTTTGAGCTGTATTATGATGATTAATAAATTTTTATATTCTTCAGGTATTTCACATCACAGAACTGAATATTATATTTAATTTTTTCACATGTATGGTTTTACCGAAACTTCGTCTTCTTCTTGCTAACTCAGGATCAAGAGAAATATCTCTGTATGACATATTTCATTTCTAAATTTCGCAACACTAACAGAAAAAAATAGATTTATTAAATATTTAATGACAGGTAAAAGCAGGTAATGTCCATGAAGAGGGGTGTCCAATGTCCGCGTATAAATTCAAGCATATTTAAACACTCGTTTTTTTCTGTTCCATCCAGTGATTAATTCGTTCGTTCATTCGTTCATATAGAAAATGCCAACAGGGAGCTATATGCATGCACCTACAGAGTGATACATCAATTAAAGATACATTTTCTTGACCAGAAGCAGGACACGCTTATCTAAATTAAATTACATTAGGATCATTGATCTAGAGAAAAATTAAATCGATCGGAGTTCAAGAAATTATAACGTATAGATTTCATTATAAGTGATTTTATTTTATTTCCGCTCATTTCATTATAATGTCTGCATAGATAAATTCTGTGCTATTTACTAACAGATATATTTTAAGTTTTGGGAAAGTATTTCTATAATGAAATAAAGTATCTCATTTCACGATTATATTTAAAGCTAACTTTTAGAGAGCATTATATTGAGTTTAATTATGCTGCTAGATTTAACTCACACACCATCATACAAAAATCTAAAACTATCCTGAAAACATGTACTATAGTAAACATTAAATATAAAGAATGAATAGAAGTCAAATAAGAAGAAAACATGGAAAGTTGTCAGATCTTTGCGCTTAATAAGTTTAACAAAAAAAGATGCTGCATACAAAGGAATGTACTACAATTACTTCGACTTTGCCACGATACGATAACATGGACATGACATTATATAAACTAAACAAACATAAAACATATCATAATATGTACACTCTCTCCTACTACTAGTCTCACTCTGAGATACACATTCATCAATTGGAAGAATTTTCTACAGTAAAATAATAATTATTCTTAAATTAATGAGATTGTACATTGTGTCCCTTACTTATATCAACAATCAACACTATTATTGTATTGTCCATGAGTGAATGAGTACTGTTGATGACCAAATGACATTTAATTAATTTATCATCATCATAACTAGTCTATAAAATTTGTCAAGATAAAACGTCAACTTTCTCAATGCTACTTACCTACATAAATTATTTCTAACATTGTTGGCCATTATTTACAGGCATTGATTTGATAATTTCTTTCCATAATCTACAATCTACACTTTAAACAATACTATTCTTAGATTTTAAGTACAATACATTACAAATACCTTTGTTCATAAATACTGACTATCGTTGGACGGAAGAGGACTACATTAATTTACAATCAGCTATTTAATTTGTTACTGGTTGACTCACCATAAGTACCCTGAATCGTTTTAATTTTAAATACTATATATTGTCCTTTAAACAATTTAGCACATATTTAAAGCTTCATAAGTAGGCAATTACTTAATCGCAATCACATGCAAGGATAATAGCTATGGAAGACATTCCCATACTTTACCACAAAAAACGTAGCTACAGCTCCGATCGAGGATCCAAATTGAGTGAAAGCGCCAGACCAAAATAATCCTTTCTGTCCAAGATCCCTGAACATAGATGAAATAGAAACTTTCGTGTACGTAAAGCATGCTACTAAAAGAATCCATGATGTCACCTGAAAATATTGTGAATATTTTGGAACATTTTTATCAAAAAGGTATCAGGTATCCATACTTTCTACATTTCAAAATATGATTGACGTACCAAAAGCAATTCTCCTTCAAATGTTCCTACTAATGGTGGATCGGGACTAAGTACTGCTGTTTGCATGACATATGAACTCACTCCAAGACCCATTAACGCGGTAAGGGTGACAGATAACTTGCTGGGTTTTGGGAGACAGAACATGAGAAAACACACTCCAGGATTTGCCATATTTGAAAGTGTCACAGCCCAATGATAAGTTTCGTTTCCATAAGGCAGGCAAGAATACGACTGAATAGATGGAAAGACGCCATTTGCAAGACCACAAATAACGGTTTGAAGAATAAGTAAGTAGAAAAGCTCTCCAGCAGAACGGTTTGATTCCATTGGTTGGTCCAATTGTGTAAATGGTCTACGTTTTCTGGATGATTGATTATTGGAATCTTCCCTATTGAGGAAGGCACCGTCTGTTTCTTGTTCAGACCATTGAGTTGACTGATAAAAGGGTTCCTGTTGAGAAGGTCCTTCAATGATCCTCAAAGACTTGTTTGCTGTGGAAATTGGTTCAGTGAGGCTTTTTGAAACTACACCGTGCTGATTCAGAAGAATGAAAGCAACGAAGCTTGTAAACGAGAAAAATGCCATTAGGTAGAAGAACAGTTCCACAGAGAAGACTGGTTCTGGTATTACAGCGGTAGTGCCGTTGCCAAATGTATTATTTCTGCATTCAGGATTTCCTCCAACTCCTTGAACTAATGCAATAATACCTGAAAATACAATTAAATATATAAAAAACGAATAAAACATATTTTCTGGATTCTACAAAGAGAATTGCTCGTTTTATTGTACAATTATTGCACTATTTACTTGGTATGAAACCGCTTAGACCCTCTCCAATAAAAAACGACGGTAAGTAAATAGACTGCAGTCGAGCCATAAATGGAAGGTAAAGAACACGGCTGGAGCAGTCCACTGCAGCCACAAAGAATACCAGAGCTGTAAAAAAATTCATCATATTAATATCATGCATTAATATTACTTCGTTCATTCGTTCGAATTTTTATTTAAATTTTTACGTAGCATTTTCAGAAAAAAATTTATCGACAATAATTATTTTACCCAACAAAGCCACGGAATGCTGTTGATCCAATATAAATTCAGTCACCTGCCAGTAGTTAGCAAGTAATATCACTGCAGTAAATCCCACCAGCATCACCACATAAATGCTCCTGACATCCGTCACTACTCGAGGAAATAAGGAATTCAACACTGTATAGAGAACAGGTCCTAAATTAGCCAGTTGAATAACTACTGATAAGTATGCGGGCAGAGCCCAACCCTCAGGAAGATGCTGGACTAATAAAGGCAGCTCCACCCACAGTCCATTTACACAAAGCCATGTTCCAATTCCAAACAGAACGCAAAGGACATCCACATGTAGATAACGCGACATTTTGTTATCCGGTCGCCTGTATTCTTTCAAATTTGATTCTGCTGATGGTTCTTTTTACTTCCCCTTTGTGCCGCCACCGATGGGAATCAATTGTCATTTAATGTTTAACATTTAACGGGTGTTGATGGCCAGCGACTGTACTGTCCCTCCCATTTGCATTTCCTTGGACCTGTAAAAATTTAATTTCAAATTTATTTTACAAAATCGTACAAGTGACAAGTTAACAATCGACAACTGTCGAACAGTCTAAACTAAATTATTACATCACACTCCACCGATTCCAAAAAAAGAGCAATTATTAATTTACCTTTAGCTTATGCAAAACAAAGAAGAAGACCAACAGTCAGTCAGTTAGTCAGTTAAAAGTTCAACAACGGAATCTCGTTCAAGTACAAAATTCAAAATATCCATGTAATTAGCCCTAAACAGTAAGTCAACGCAAAACAAAAGCCAAACAAGTTTTTGAACCAACAACGTGCTGCTGCTGCTGCTGGAATACTGGGATCGTGGGATCACTGGATGTCTGGCAATGAAACTGGAGAACGCGAACGGAGATATGAATGCAAATGCAAAGTTGATTTTTTCATGCACTTAGCAAGCAGCATCAGAAATCAGCAGGGCAATAGCAAGTGCATCTGCATATTTTTTTGTTGTGGTAAATAATACATGCACTCACTGTTCGTCGTCGTATTTACGGTCTTAGCTGTAGGAATACTGTGAGCTATACACCCGCCGCAGAGAACAACACTCTATGGCATTCCAATGATGACGCTCTTAGATGAAGACTCCAAACTCAAAAAATGTAAATTTTCTCTGTTTGTTTATATAGCTGTCTGTCGGTTCGGCTCTGTAGTTCTAGTTCAGTTCAGTCAGATGTTGTGTCGGTTGAATTGAATGTGATTTAAATACAATTTGACAACTCTTTAAATTATTGCAATTTGCAACGCGTCAATTAGTGAAAATATTAACTGGAAAAGTTATTAAATTAAGGTAATGAGCAGTATAACGGACACCCCTGTGCTTAAAAAGCATAAAAAACACAAGAAGGATAAGGATAAAGCGAGAGGGGATAAATCGGATGGTAAGTGTTGTAATGACTGTTTTAGTCACAGTTAATAATTATAAACGAGAAAGTACTTTAAATTTTAATGAGGAGGAGCTTAGCTAACGATAAGTATCTGTAAATTAATTGTAGGAGGAAGTACACCGTCTTTCTCCGGTACTCCCGGGTCTAATCGGCTTAAGCTGATTCTAAAAGTTGGAGGCTCATCTACTCCTGAACATAGTGATTCGCCCGGTCCTTCATCTTCGTTATCAGTTTTGAACGTTGGTTATGACGAGGATTCTCAGAATTCAAACATGTCTTTGTCGCAATTATCTCATTCTAAAAAGAGCAAGAAGAAAGATAAAAAGAACAAGAAGGAAAAGAAGCATAAACATCGACACAAGGTAATTTGTACTGGTTAATCACATACATGTAATAACTTTTAAAGTTTTAAACAGATTCATGTAGAAAATTTAACAAGAAATTACTTATTAATTACTATTGTCGATGTCGGCAGGAAAAAAAGAAACGAGAAAAGGACGAACTTGGTGAGACCAGTCTCGTGATGGGAATGCCTATGGACGTTGATGCGATAGAATCGGCGTCATCTGCAATGTTAGCAGCGACAAGTAAAGTTCTTGCCCTGAGTGATATGGGAATGGCTTCACCGTCTAGTCAAAGTCAATTTGAAATAGATCTTGGGAGTAGCATTTTGGGTGAAAATACTGTTGAACATATTGTGGAAACGAAGCCGGTACCAATGTTATACAAGCAAAAACCGGGTGAAAAACAACCTTTCCAAAAACTTCTTGATCATTTGCTGAGGGTATGATTCCTTAAAGATATTATTTTTGTAGTACATCTTCATCTTTGATGCACATGCACCGATTGCAGTTTTTGGTATTTAAAAAATCATTTGATATTTGACAGTCATTGCAAAAAAAGGACCCACAACTTTTCTTCGCATGGCCAGTAACAGACAAGATTGCACCTGGTTATTCACAAATTATCAAACAACCAATGGACTTAAGTACTATGAAAACGAAGATTGATGAAGCCACGTACAACACACTTCCTGAATTCATTGTACGTTTGTCGTTTTTAGGAATCGGTTTATCGACTTGACCTTTAATTATTAAAGATGTATCTTTAATGTTTAATGTATTTTTTAACTTTTACTTGCAGGAAGATTTCAAACTGATGTGTAACAATGCCATGATTTATAATGGCACCGATACAATTTATTACAAGGTAGTTTCATTCAAGTTTTTATAAGCATGCTTTTTTGGCTCTGTCTGTACTGACTTGTAGTACTAAAAAGTAACACAATGTTAATGATTTGTTTTTTTCCCACTATTACTAAACTAAAGGCCGCAAAGAAAATATTGCAAAGTGGTATGAGGGTTTTGGACCCAGAAAGAATAAGGTCCTTACTTCCTCTAATACCTTCTATACGCGTTTTATCGGAAGATGCACTTGGATTTTGTTTGATTCCCGATCAGCTAACACAAGATAACCTAGATAATAGCCAGTCAGAGGATGATAATCAAGAAAACATTTGCTTGGATCCTACCAAGAGTATTCACTATGTTCCTCCACATCCGAATGACCCACCGTAAGCTTTTTTTTCATCACTACACACTAGTTGCATCAAGTTTTTATGCTCGTATTTTTATTTCTGAAAACAATACCATCTGAAACACCAAAATCATTCTAATCTAAAAATTGCAATCATGTTTGGCATTTGATAGAGACCTTTGTGGCGCATTTTCGGACGATCTCACAACTGAAGAAATACTTCATCAAGCGAGGATAGCTGCTCGTGAAGCTGCTCATAGACTTGCTACAAAGAAACCAAATTCGAAGGCAAGTAAATATATATTATCAGTTTATGCAATTCTTATGCACATTGTATTAACATGTGTAATTTCTTTTTATCAAAATAATTAATAAAATTTTTTATGTTTTCTATTTAATTCAAGATGGGATTCCTGAGACAAAGAACAGACGGGAGTACATCGCTAGCAATATTGACGCCATGTTCTGGTGTTTTACCTGGAACTCAGGAGCAACCGGTTACATTAAATGTGCTGGCTGGCAAGCTTTCCCAAGGGACAACACAGCTTCAAGGATACAAGGATGAAAAGAAAAATATACAACGTACCGGTATTCATTTGTTAATATTTTCTTTCCAATTTAAATTTTCTTCATTCAATTAATATACGGATGGTAAACCGTAATATTTGCAGTTAAGCCTTTGTACTATGGAGCGTACAGTTCATTTGCTCCTTGTCTAGATTCCACTTTTTCAAATTTGACAACTGCTGAATCGGACATGGTACGGTCAGCATATGGAGAAGAAACAGCGATACAATACGCAGAAAGGTATTTGGATTATTAATTTTGTTTCGTATCTATTTATTATTCATGTGCTGTTTGAATAACTTATTCCTTACCTTTTTAATAGTATGATTGAATTCGCCAAAGGCTGTGACTATGCAATGTACATGGTTGATGAACTCCTGGATACCGTGACCAAAGGCGAACATAAGAGAACAGTAAATGTGATTGAAGAAAGGAAGCGAGTCGAAGAAGCAGAATTGCGTATAAAGAAAGAGCAAGAAGATTTCACAAGGCAATTGGAAATGGAATGGGAAAATGCAACCAAAGGTTCAACAGAAAATTCTGCATCCGATGTTAATTTTGAATCTTTACAAAGCTTGAGTGAACTAGGAATCGATACTTCCTTTGTGGAGGAATTCAAAAATGAAGGAAATCCAGCGTAAGTAGCATTTTTGGAGATATTTTCTATTGTCGTTCTCTGACTTATCATTTTTGTTCCATATTAAAAATGTGATTCCTGTCCTTTCTTCCAGTGTCACAGTAAAGCTGGAGGAAACGGCGCAGCTTATAGGAGATCTGCAAAAAGCCCAGAATGATAGGCTTTGTTTACCAACACAACCCAATCCGCCCCACGCTCCCTTACCCACAGATGAAGAACTTCGATTAGCTGATCGTATCACAGAAAACCTGACAGAGCTGGCAAAGGGCGTTGCTCCAGGAAATATTGTCTCAGAAGAATCGATAAGGAAGGCCATGGGTGTGGATTTGGATGCAGCTACTTTCAGATATGGCGTTCCAGAAGTCCAGCCTCAGCCTATCCCACAGCCGTCGCAGTTACAGCAGTTTGAACTACCCAGTACAATACCAACACCAGTAGAAATGATGGAGATGGAGGTTACAGAGACTGTAGATGTGAAACCCGAGGGTATTTATCTTTAATATGTTATGTGTCGTTTCTAATATATTAGGTTGTTTTTCTGAATAGCTTATTAATTTTTTCATGTGGCTTTTCAGAAATGTCTTTCCCCCCTTCAGCGATGGAAATGATTGGAGAGAGTACGGACAACAACATCATAACCTCAGAGGTAGCTCTAGAGATACCGATGATTATGTCCGAAGACACCATCAATATTTCAGAAACAGTCCCTACACCTTCTGGCGGTGAGCCTACCATTAGTTCGACAACTGGCACTCCACCTGAAGTTATATTGAACGATCAAGATCTTCCTCAACTGTGAACTTCAGGAACTGTTTATTCAGCCTGTATTCTGCAAGAATGTTTAAAGGAGGAAGTTAGATTACCTATATGCGATTACAAAATGACCAGTGGGTTCCGGCTCACAGCTACAGCTAATTGCCATATATTCTGTTGATCTGACATGGGGTCACTGCTTTACGAAATTTAAATTCAAAATTCTATTTTATGATTATCATTTGGAAAGTCTTGTAGTATTGGGTTGGTCTGTGCTTCTTTGTACAACATGACAGTGTAGATGTTACTGATGTTAGGATGATTTTGATGATTAATTAATTACTGTAAACAAAACAGCGTATATTCTTTTGATTTGAAGGAGTAAATCATATTGTATTGTTTTATTTTATAGACATATATAAGTTGATGGATATGTTATAATGTATCAATATTTAATGTTAAATAATAATGGTATATAAATACAAACATTTCATAATAAATTCCAATAAAATGGTTGGTTTTACAAGAATATTGTGTGAAGTTTTTACATTGACTTACACAGATAGGATTAGTAGTAATTATAAGTAGTACACAAATACATAAATTTTATTATTTTGTATAGTATTTTAGGATAGAATATCTTCGGTATTCATCGGTGGCTGGATTTCATTTTGAGGATTTTTAAATGGATTTTCGATATTAATTATTTATATTTATAACTTTCATAATAATGAACTGGTTACATAATTACTAATACGATTGTATTCACAATAACTATATTTACACTAGCTAGCTTCTAACAGAATGAGAACTTTTAATCTATCTTCTACATTGTGCTCATATATATCGTTTTATGTACAAGAATATTGGCTTTTATAACTACGTGATATCTAAAAGAGATTCAAGTAAGGTAACATTAAATGAATAAATAACTGGAAAATAGTTTGGAGGAAAGTGCATTATGGAAAATGTTGGCAAACATCTAGAGTTTATCAATAGCTTACCGTAATAGTGCGATTAGGGAGCTCAACTGAAAAAAAGTTGACGAAGGATAATTAGAAGATGTTAAACATACAATTGGTTATAATAAGTAGAGAAGGCCGATGATAGTTTTCAATGAGTAAAATATTAAATACAAGAAGGTTGATTATTCTTGCGTATGACAATATACATTATCGATTATAATAGTATATAATAACCTAGTAAGGTTTTAGTGGAACATTTCCGATAATTTGATTTGAACACCAATAGCATAAATTAGTATTAATATCCTAAGTACTAGGTAAGTTACGGAAAATTTCAACAATTATAGGCTCATTTTGGCAGCTACATTCACCCAGTTTAAGTAACTTTAACTTTCATACGATATATTTTGGTTTAATTTTAGGAGTAAAGATATAGGCTGTTATAAGTTGTTTGTACAAATGGGAATATTAAGGGTCCGGCTGTAATACAATTAACATTCAATATTACATTCATTCAGGGATTAATTCGTAACCAAATTGTTGGCTCAATCTGGACTGGAACTTGGAAGTAGCATATACCATTACCATTACATACGTATAATTCATAAAGCGTTTCTCCAGTCGCACTAAAGGTACGCATACAAGCACCATATTGTTCACAATTTCCTCATTTTAATTGCGTCATTATTAATTTAATTTCTTTATAATGGTACAGAATAATGTTCTTTCATATGATTTACCCAAGGAGTTTCATACATTTACCAGTGAAAACCGCTCTGTCTTAGATTGCGTAAGTAAATATTTTGGTAGGATGAATGAAATTTTTTTGTAGAAATTGTTTTCTCTCTTTTGCTATCGAGCTCATATTCATTTTTTTTATTGTAAAGCACTGGCATGGGTCAAAAACGGTAAAAATTTTATTATTTGAAAGGTTTTGAAGAAGGTACTACTGCAGGCCCGGATTTTCCATTTTATTCACTCAACACAACACATCTATAGACAATTAAATGACTCATTTACACCAGGTGCAACTATAGCTAATGGTTGATGCAATGGAATACAAGATGACATGCAGCTTTCATAAAGTATTTTAACAACTGTAAAATCGGAAGATGTTTGCGATAACATTAACTTGTCCCGAAGGTCTGTCTTTCAATTTATAAATTTTCTGAGACTGTTAAAAAAGGATTTGATATAGCTTTGCAATTTCGATTTCGGCTGGTAGTGCTACAACTGTACACGATCTCCATAATTGCATTTCATGTAGACCTAAATTATCATTCTGTCATATATGTACAAATATTTACATCATAAACCTATTAAACCTATAAATTAGTTTTAGCTTTATGCAGATGTATTATATATACAAAAAGAAACTTTTTCTACGCTTGTCTTTCTTCGACTCATCGAAGCTCAAAAAATGGTTCAGCTTTATATTCATTATGATTGTTGAAAGTTGAAAATAATGACTTAATTAAACTTTGGTAGTTAACCTAACGAATGATGAACGCATACACATAATTTATAACGAAGTTGATGGAGAAACGTCAGTGGTGAAAGACAGTGTGTTAAAAGAATGAAAAGAGATAAATATGAAATCGTAGAGTAACGTCATTGTGATTGATGGTCATTTTGTAAGATAGTACATTGTTAATTCAACTTTCATTTAATATGGTAGATTTACTTTTACTACGCTTAGGAATCTTTTTTGCAGCATAGCATGAAAATATAAAGTTCTTAATAAACGCTTTTGATTATCAACATTGCTTATAGTTTAATGCAGGTGTATAGCCAGATTAATTAATAATTCTTATAGCCCGCTATCAAATTTTTAATAAACAATTACTTATTCAGAAGATGATGCTAGCAATTAACACAACATCAATAAATCCGATTTACACACGCACAGCATAGCTTACGCGTTTTGTCTAAGCACTGAAGTGTTATTGGGGTATCGTGATATCGATATATTTACATGAGATGAAAATGAGAAGTCTTTGAAACCCTAAATTTTAACCGAATTAAAACTGATTTCCTGTCAACCATCAATATTATAACTTTGAAAAAAAGACAATTTTTAAGGCACAAATAAAATGACGATTTCAAAATGTTCTCCAATATTGAACAAGATAACTAAGAACAAGCTAAAAGGCAATTGCACTTGGGCACGTTTCTTTCCCAAATATTTTTTGTCAGATCCCAAATTATAGATTCGGTTGATACATATCTCACAAAGAAAGAGAGAATGAAAAAGAAAGTACCACTTGAAATTAGTAAAAAAAGTTTATCTCCAGCCTGTGGGCTGTGGCAATCCAATTATTCCTATTTTTGATGGAAACAATGAAAAAGCCCAGACAAAACAAAAAATCTATACTTTCATGGTGGAGAGTCACTTTTGATGTCGTGTGCAATAATAACCTTCAAAACTTTTCATCGAGCTTCATAGTTATATATTCAAATTAAAAAAGTAGACAAATATGAACTACATGTAGTATTCATGTTCTAAATACTTTGGCTTCCCACAGCCCATATTCAACCGAATACTAAATCATAAATGGAACTGTTGCTTTCATTTCCACATTAACTTTCTATCTTTTTTTCCGTTCTCCATGCTCAATACATGTCGGAGCACCTCTTGGAACAGATCAAATGAATGAAGATTAGGTAGAAAAGGAAGAGAAGCCCACAAAATTGAAAAGATAAAAACCTGGAAAACAATAAGGAAGAAATAATGATCCGAAAAGATAGTGACTTTGCCATGAGCCGTAAAATCAAGTGTGCAATAGATATATACACACAATATGACCGATAATTATTATCTCTATTTTAAATGTGAATGACACAAAAACTGCAAGAAAAAAAATTCTTTTGTTATTTGATGATGGTCTGTGACTGAACTTTTGATATCTCTCTATGAAAAATACAAAAGAGAAAGTTTCTATTGATTTCCCTGCCTAAACTCTTGTGTGCTTTCTCTTCTTTCATCATCATTCTTTTTTTTACAGTTTGAAAGAATGAATATTTTCGTTTCCACACACAGAGCTAGAGCCTAATAACTATTCCGGTTCGTTGATTCTTCTCAAGTGGCCCTTTACAGATTGTGTGGAGGAGGCAGAGAAGAAGAGAAAGAGAAGAAGGAAGCCAAAAAGTCAGAAGACTGTATAGAGACGTCAGCACTTGAACAAACAAGAACTTCCCATCAAAAAATGGGTGCCTACTCGGGTAACATATACGTACCTTTGTACTTACTCGTTTAGCTTTTTACTTTTTTGAGTTGGTCGAGAAATTGCAACGTGAAAGCTATAAAGATTTTTCCAGGAAGCTTTAAGGAAAATTGACAATCAAGAAGACTGACATAAGACCTTGTCATAGTCGTGGCACGTATTATTTAGGCAAATACATTAATTGCGTAACACAATTAAGCCTCTAGTTATGTTTGCCTTCATTCAATTCAAGATTTTTTAAGCTTGTTAATTCCAATTAATTGATTATATATGTCTCTTTAATGTTCATTAAACACAAAGAAAGGAAAAGCTTATTGCTTTTACACTGAAATTTGTATTTAATGACGACAAAGGATTTATACAATGGGGTTACCATTTTGTTGTGCAGTGAGTTGTATAACTTTACATAAAATTACATTTGGTTCGAATTTTTTGACATTTCACTTTCCCCCTTCTCTCAGTAGTATATGTTTATAAGTGCTGTGATGAAACTTCTGAAATAATCGTGGAATAAATATGACATTTCAATTCGGAAGTAGGTATTATCGAACGCAAAAGTACAAGTTGCTCATTCCCTGTAAATATGCAATGTAATCAATCAATCAAATAAAAATCTTTTACCGAAAGATTTACGAAAACTCTTTTTTTCTGTAGTTTTATATCTGGTTTATGCTCCATCATAAATAGCAACGTCTATTATGAACTGGTCAATATATTGCTAGTTTATGCTGACTACTGATCAGAATCACTGTAAGAAAAGCATTTTGTTTTGCGCACACAACTACACAAGCAGGAAAGCAAAAAGCATGTACCAACAACATTCATTCGAATTTTCCACTCAACTACATTTTAATTTCGGATTTTAAATGACAAAAGTAACTGAAGATTCAAATTCAAGCCTGAATGCATTTAAGCCCTCCATCTATCTAGGCGAATAAACTACAAAGCAATAATTAACTAAAAATTTTTTTCTACAATTATATCGTATTTTACTTTCCTTATCGGTGTATGCTTTTTTTACAAAAAAGGAAAGATACATTTAAGATAATAAACTTAATTGTAACTTATATAAACAGTAGCTAGTCACTAGTCATTAGAAATACGTCTCCTTCTGGATGCAAAGATTTTAAAAGAAACTCTTTTTTGGTAAACTAAAAGAGCTAATATTGTTTGCGGAAAATTCTCTGTTCATTTGAGTATTTGTGGACGTTACACAATAAGAGAAATTCGTAGTGTTTCATAACAAATGAATGTCCATTATCAAATGCACATGTACTAATGTTACAAGAAGTAAGTAAATATCTGTTGGCAATTTTCATTCAAAGAAATCTTCACGAACAGCTTAGTAGACGTGAATAAATGAAATTATACACACCAAAAACGCATACTCATTCCGATACTTTAATTTTATGTTAATATTATTATGTATAACATATATGTATAGTACTAATCCCCAAATTGAACATTCAAAAACGAGAGCTAGGCAGAAGAATATTATGCAAACTCACAATAACCGTAATCCGTTATTGGCCATTCAAAGAAGTAAAAAGAAAGAGAAAGCTCGGAGAAAGTGGACTGAAAAGTAATTCTTTTGTAGCTGATATTATACTCGTTTGTATGATTATTGAATACATTCACCGCTTTACTTACACTTTTACAACTACTCAAACTATTTTAATAACATTTATATAAACAGAGAAAATTAAGAGTTATTCAACAAGAGAAAATCATTTTAAAATTATTTCCGAGACCATTTGAAGATGAATACGCATTCAGTAATTGAATCAACTGTGTTCAAATTATGTTTTCTTCAGATATTTCAAGAAGCGTATTTACTTATCTTCAAAGGATCTCGCTTGCTTTATAAAGAAAAATAGTTAATTATACAAAACTAC
>JAQFYG010001021.1:0-21930 GCA_034694325.1 Entomobrya corticalis
CTGTTTACTTTGAATTACAGTCAAACGGCAATGATTTTGTTTTTTATTAAAGTAAAAGTAATAATTTCATCGTTGAATGCACAGTTAAAATTCATACACAGTCGAGACATGGTCACAGTCATCAAAAGTATATTCCATTGTAAAAAAGTAAACGTAAATCAAGTGTGCTCTTTAGGGCATAACTGAATTTTTATTGATAAGAAACTCACATTCTTTATGTGGCCCGTTTTCTACGTCTCTGCTTGCTCCTTAGGGATAACGAAGAGGAAGACGAGAGCCCTTCATCATCGATCCGATTACATAGCTTTTTCGTCTTCCTTGCCTTTCTGGCAATCATCATAATCCTTGTGGACCTAGTGTTGTTCATCTATGTGGACTTGTGGATGCAATTTTATACAACTACAATTGTTTCCAGAAGAATCAGCATTGTTACATCATTCCCGATAAGGAGCCAAAATAATCATAATAATAATCAACGTCGGGAGCAGCAGCACTAACAACTTAAGCAGTAAATTATATTCGACAACAATAACAGCCGCCACTAATCCATTAAAACCATCCACAGCAATAAAACAACACTGAAAAATACCCGTAATATGAAAACGGAAGAATAAAAACGCAAAAGAGAATTTTTCCAGGCGTAACGGAAATCCAGGAAAAGGAAGAATTATGGGGAGGCAGAGACATTTTGATTTTGATGCGCTCTCTGTTGGTTTTTATACATGACATTATTTGATTTTTATGTGACAGATAACGAATTTTACGGAGACAGCATTCAGGAAATAAAAGTCCATTTATTGTTATGCCGTTGAGAGGTGTTTGGCGATTAAAAGGAAAAGGTTGTACACATATCACTGTCTTCGTTTCCTCTTGCCAAGATAAAAAAAGAAATCTCTACAGTTTCTGTGGAACAAGGGAGAAGATAAGACACCAGAAAAAACTGTAAAAATTACTCAACCATAAAAGGATTTTGAAAAATGTAGATATTTCTCCATTTACTTGTTTTTGTCAGCATTAACGATTGACAGCTGCATCAGCGCTGAAAAATTGTGTAGGAATGGATATGACTTGTTGTGGATGGAAATGGAAAAAATATAAAAGACTGTTTGACTACAAAAATATAAACGTTCAAATTCCACCGCCAACATTTCCATCATCATTATCATCAGCAAGAATACAATCATCAATAATGTTCATTGTTTTCACAAAATATATCCATACAAACGAACCATATCAAAATCAGTGCCCATAATCAGCCAAGCAGCATACATCACTCTATCATTTTCTTTTCCACGACAAACAACGAAGAAAGTGAATAAAGTGGAGAGAATAAGAAATGAAACAAAGCCAAAAAATAAACGAACATATATACACTCCCGGAAATCAGCCAATTTCCAACAAACGCTATGTCGATGTTAAAGATGCTGATTCAAAATCCAGATTTCCCCTTCCTTGTGAAGACTCGATAAACAAGTTGAAAGAAATTTGTTGGTGAGCCTATATGACCACTACCCGCACACATACATGTAGTAGTATAAACTGGTTCCTTTACGTATTTCTACATATATGGGCACAACCGAGAAACAAAGTGAGAAATCGGAAAAGACGAAATTGTGCTCGGAATATTATCATTTGTTTCTTCCCCCTCAACTTCCTCTCTACAAAATAAACCTACTGCAGCCCAAGTAGGTACATTACCAACATCAATCAGTCAGTGAACGCAAAGGTCGTCCGTAGAAAGAAGAAAGAAAGAATTAGATGGATCCTTCAAAGCTGGCAGACGGAGGAGGTGGTTCGCTGCATCATCGCGAGGATCTGAGTTCCATTAGGGCAGATCCCTTGTTGACTACCATGTCTTCCATACCAAGTGAAACAATGACAGTAACGTCAACCACATCAGGCACGATGAGCACAGGATCGGCAAGTCAAGACCATCAGCATGCAATGGAAAATGTGGATGGAATCTTGAGTGACTACATGGAAAAGTTGGCAACAAGACTGGCAGTTCTAGAAACGGAGCTACGCTACGCTTGGAAAGCCTTAGATCTGCTCTCTCAGGAGTATGTTGTGATGTGGAATCGAATGGAGAAAGCAGAAGCTTTGCTGACGCAGCAACAAGGAATAATAGCTCGTATGATGGAGGAGCAATTGCAGGCGGAACAGACAGACGCACAGGAACAGCCACAAGAAAAAGGTTCTCAGGATCCGAATGATAAAAAGGATCCGGGAAATGGGGATGGGGATGATGATGGAAATCACGGTCCTGGTGGTCCTGGAGGGGGAGGTGGTGGAGGTCCAGGAGGAGGACCTGGTGGTGGAGGTTATAACCCCCCTGGTGGTGGGAGTGGAGGTAGGGGGCAGGATGCAAGAAATACAAAAACTCCAGATGAAGCATTTTATAGGAGCTTGAATGTCGCACATCGTGATAGTGGACCCGGAGCAGTTGGTGAGCAAGAGCTTTCTTTAATTTGGGAAGAGGATAGTGACCTGCTGGAGAAAACTGGTGGGAGTCCGTCAGACGCGAGTGCTCCTGCTGATCAATCCAAAGGACCAACAGCAGCAACCAATGCCACTGCTTCGGGAGAACAACAAGAAAAGTCTGGAATGCCAATGGGAGCAAAAGCGGAAAGGGATGTTGACTCTATGACCGCTGGGAAAGTTATTGGATCGGATGAAAAGGCTGGTAGTAGTACATCAGGGGTAACGCAAGAATTGACGATAGAAGCAATAGAAACCCACTTCGATGAATTGAGTAAAGAATTGATGAGTGAAATTGGAAAGAAAGGAGGATCAAAAGAGCGCATATCATCAGTGGACGTTGACTCGTCGGTCAAGTCTGATTCACAGCGTAGTGAATCTCATCAACATGTGTTCAGTGCACTAGACTATAAAGATTACAGAGTAGGTACGCACGGTTCCCCTTGTATCAGTGATAAGGACATTGAGGAACTCTCCACAATCAGTTCGCTTGAGGCCAAAGACATAATGGATAGCATTGATAGATTGCGCTCTCCCTCGAAAACCCTCCACCACCACCACCACCTATCCGGTATTGACTCTTCCACGTTAGCTTCTTACTCAAAGACTGGAAGACAATTGTCTTCAAGTTCCAGTACATTGCTGGGTGGCGTCGTGGGCACCAGCTCCGCCCACAAACGCTCTGCAATGGATTCCCCTCAACGACGAGCCAAAACGAGTAGAACTAGACCAAAAGGAAGATCTACTCTAGAAGAGTCCCTTAGACTACTTTACATGGACTCAGACTCTGGCTCAACAGATTTGGAAATGAGTGGCAGTCGAGGAGCGGATAGACTGAGCTCCATATCCAATTTGTCAAATTCCAGTTCCGCCAAACTTGAGGCCACCACGGCCGAACTCCTTTATGGCTGCTCACGAACCAGTCCGACGCCCATGGAGGTGGACACTTCCAGTGGCAGCATGTTGAGTACGAGAGCAGTCCAAAGCCCAAGCAGTAGATTTAGCTCTTCTTCTTGTAATGATTACTTGCTAACCCAAGAGCTGATGCGGGATGCCCTCCGCTCCAGTTCCCCATCGTCTTACAGACCCCCATCAAGACTTTCGGAAACCGGTGGCACCACAGATCAGGAGGTTGCTGCCGCACTTATAGGTACAAATTATGATCCGTTGGGTCGCATCTCAATGTCACTCTCTAGGTATGAATCCGCCCAATCTTCTACACCTTATTCGAGTGACAGTCAAGCGACGAATGGTCCCGTGGTTGGGGGCTCATCATCCGCTACCTTAAGAACCCGACAAGATGGCTACCTTGGAGGTAGACCAGTAAGTCCCCTTCCACTCCGTTATGGGGGCAGCACCAGTCCCATTTCCAAATCAATGAGTCCATCCAGAAGCCCGAGTAAGCTTCATACTGACGGAACTTCCGCAAGTCCACGAAAAGTGAGCCCGCGCAACTCTGGCCTTTACTCAGACTCTCCACTTTCAGGAGTTGTAGACACAATTAGCTTGAATCGAGTGAGAGATCCCATTACAGATACCCTCATCCTGGAAGGTGGTTCAATGCCCTCGCTACAAATGCCTACAGTGGCTCATGTTGCAGCCAGTCCAAGACTGAGTCCAGTACCCGATTACTCATCTCATACTAATTTAAACGATCTTTCCATGACTGCGTCATCATTAGATGCAGCAGCAGCAGGACTAGGTCCGTCTTCCCTTACAATTGATGCCAATGATGAGAATAGTATCAATATCCGACCAAGTCCGCGGTCACCTAAGCCAATGTCCAAATCCGTTCATAATGGAAGCAGTCTCATGCATGCCAAATCTGACTCAGGTGTATCGGAATTGAGTAACTGGTCTAGTCATGAAAAGTCCCCAACCAGCCCCTCAAGATATAGTACAACCGCCACCTCGCAAGTTACCACAACGTATATTCACTCGCAACCTCACCTCCAATCATCTCAATTACAAGTTGGTGCTCATGCTCATCATTCAATGCAGCAACAGTCAAAGCCGCTGAGTCCTGTTCCCGGACAGATGAGTCATTTTCGCCAATCCGAACTTGATGAAGCTGAAAGAGCACATGACGCCAGTGTTGCTGGAGACCTTGGTCTTCCAGATGTTACAAAAAGGAGTATGGAACCTGGTATGTCAATTACAGAATCTACTTTCACCGGCCGATCATTTCTACAACAGCAGCAACCATCTGCTGTTCCCGACGATCAGTCACGTGGAGGACCCGATATTACAAATTCCATGTATTCACACCATCTCCCTCATCTTCAGACAACTGCCACAGCGCTCCGTTATGATTCAAGTCTTTCCTTATCAGAAAAGGAAAACATCCTGAGACAAGATTTTAATCAACAAATGGCAACAAGTAGAGAAAGAGAAAGGGAGCGTAATCTTGCCTCGTCCTCTGGAGTTCCTGGTGCCGCAGCTATTGGTCTAGATAGTATTCAAAGAAATTCTGCCAACTATACAACCATATGCGGGTACAGCCCAAGTGTTCCTGGTAATGGTACTGACACAAGGGGTGGAGGAGATGGAGGTTCTGGATCTGGTTTATCTTCACCATATATGCCTGCAAGTCGTTCAAGCACACTTGAAAACGGGAGTAGAGCTCCTCCCCAACCAGTTCCTCACTATGTGCACCACAGAACAAATGCTGAAGTCAAATCCAAGATTTCTGCATTGGCTGGTGGTGGTGGCAGCGACTCTGACGAGTCCACCAATTTTAATAATGAACAAGAGCCTTATACTGCCGGTGCGGTTGGTAGTCCATATTACGGCCCAGTAAGCAGTTCACAAGCACTTCGAAGTCAACGAGATAGTCTTCCGTATGGTACTGGGCCATATGACCCTCGATCAACACAAGATCGGCACTTTTTAATTAATTCACACTATGGCCTGATTAGCAATAGCAACAGTAGTAGCTTATCCAGAGACTTTCATCATCATCACCATCATCATGACAGAAAACAAAGTTATTATGATGGCGGAAAATTCACGGTGTATGGTCCTCCAGGTGGAATTAGCTCATATACACCGAATAAATATGCCTGTTATGAAAATCCCAGTTATTTGGTCACTGAGCCCGGTGAGCTTAAATGGGGTGGCCAGCAACAACAACCTCCAATGTATTCTCGGAGATCACAAAGTCCGTCATTACACACAGACGGCCATCATAAGCATGACAATTTAACCGGAAGTCTGAGAAATATGCAGAATATTTTAGTATCTGCTGGAGCAAGTGCAGGACCAGGAAAATACGAACCTGGTAGTTACATAGCTGCTGGACCATACGCTCGTCCCCCCGGACCAGCAGCCTATGAGATGCCCCCTCCTCATCAAAGTGAGTACCCGATGGGTGCTGCTCCTGGTATTAGTCCTCCGTATGGTCATGATCCATCGCTGATGGGCATGGGACCAGGAGCGCCAGGCGTGCAATATGAAATGAGGGGCTATGTCCCTGCAGAAAACATAAATGTCAATCAGTTTCTTCATTCGCGAGCTGGGTATTTGTCTATCGGAGGGAATGGGACCCCAGAGAGCCATTCGGATGGTAGCCAGAGTCGAGGCTCTGCAGGATCATCCTATGCTGGCGGCTCATCATTGAAGAAACAGAAAAAACCTAAACGTAGTGCGAGCTTAAAATCCGCCATGAACGCTGTTGGTACTTGGATGCACCAAGATTTACATTTAAGCCTACCTCGTAAAGAAAGATCAAGATCTCTCCCCCAATCTGGAGATGAAGATCAACCGGATATACAGAAAGGACATTCCGTGCCAAAACTTGTTACTCCTGCTCCCCCGCCAGCTTCGGCTCCATCTACAACCACCAGGAAGAAGAAGCGACATTCCCTATCCATTGTCTCAAATATATCCGGCCTGTTGCTTAAAGCACGAAAATGGAGTAGCCAGTCTGAGGACTCGGAGGCCTCCGAAAACGAATTTCGTGGTGGTAAACATTATCATCATCGTCCAAAACCTGCCTTAGATAGCCTTTCCGCAAGAGGCCGTGGCCAAAGCCGGCACCAACTTGGCGTCACAAGATCCACCCCAGGAAGCCGAGGGGGACGATCGTATGAAGCTTCGGAAAGCGATCAAAGTGAGACCAATCTATTCCCAAGAATAAAATCCACCCGACGAACTATGAGTGAGGGTTCGGGTACAGAGACTGAAAGTGAGCTGGACAAACTTCCGGACCTAGCTCAAGGGCTTTTCCAAACTATAGGAGAGGCGAAAAAGTCCAGTGTTTCAGATGATGATCAACTTAGTCCGTATAAATCTCCGTCTGGAACATTATCTGGACGAGAGGGAAATGGAGATGGAAATGGGTTAAAATTTACTTCTGCGGGAGCTGTGGCTTCTGGAGAGTTTGCAGCATCAAGAGCAGTGGGAAAATATAGACAAAGGCAAGCGGCTAATGAGGCCAGAGCAAACTCTGTACCACCTCAAAGACCGCCACCACCGAAACATGCCCAGAGCGTTGATATAAATGAGCCTTCCCCTGACAAGGAAGAAGACGATGATGCGGCTATAGATGCAATGTTTGGAAAATTAAAACGAACAAGTAGTCCCCCAACTGGAAGCCCTCCGTCTTCACGAAAAGACATGGGCATGAATGACAATGGAGAACCAGAGCCTTACTCTGAAACACAAACACTGGAAATGGAAGAAGATGGAGATGAGGCGAATAAAGCACCAACAAGAACTCCGTCAAAAGAAGAAGAATTTCATTTTGAGCCAACGCCAAAATTTGAAAACGGCAAAAGTGAAATGGATCAACAAGAAGAACGGTATGAAAGTTATGATGATGAGGCAGCCGCCGCTATTGCTGCAGCTGAAGCCGAAGCTGAGAAACTTAAGTATGAGGAATTAGAAGCAAAAGCAAAAGAATTTGAGGACGAGCTATTCCCCCTGTGCCAACCAATTTTGGAAGGAATGGCTCCGTTCGAAGAAGGAGAACCAGAGCTTTCATTATCATCATATCAACTAGAAACAGCAAAAGAAACAGAAATAATGAGTCCCAGAGAAAAGGAAGAAGAAGTTGAAATAGGAGTTCCTTCGTCAAAAACAATATTATCCAATGAACAGGAGCGCAACATAATACAACACGAACAAGCTCGTGTGGAAACCGAAACTGTAACGACTTCCCAGGCAGATGAAATTATTATGGAGCAACAACGGCAATATCCTCATGTTGTTTCCACATCTCCCGCACCAACTGTTACATTTTTGGCAGCGAATGGACAGGAAGGAGAAGGAGCAAAAGTTGGCCGACTAGAAGGGGAGGAGGAGGAAGAATCAACATTAAATAAGCTTCCGCCAAAATCCCTGTCAGCCTCCCAGCCCCTGCCTCCCCTTTCCTGTTCACCGGGCGGTAGTCAGTCAACTTCTCCATCTGGTCTTTCATACAACAATGCCGGCAGGTCTATGATGTACCAGCAACCACAACGCATGAAATCCCTGTCCGAGGCGGACATGGGAAGTTCAACGGATAGTGGGACAAGGCAATCTTACAAAACACGTTTAGATCTCCCAAGCCAGAGAACACTGTCTGAAGAGGAGGATACTAGGAGCACACACTCTTATCGAAGCTCCCGTGTTAGTTCCCGGCGACAAAGTACAGAAGAGAGCATTGATAGCGAGGACGAATGGTACAAATATGAGCTTCGTAAACTGGAGGAGCTGGAGCGGCAACAAATTGCTGCTGTTGAGAGCCAACCAACTACTGGCCCTCAAGTTCAGTTGAGGTTTCAACAGTATACTTATGTAACAAATTTCCAGCAGGCACATCATATTCCGATGTCAGCCACTGTGGATATGAAAGAAAGAATGAATTTAGTTCTCCAAGAATTGCTGGTGAAAACGAATCGAGCGGAAAGTCATCAGCCTGAAAGTGAACAGAAAGGATTAAGTGCAAGTGGTGGTGATGGTGGTGGCGGTGACCTGGTTCAACCACATACACAACAGTTCCATCCACCGACACTGGAGCGGAGGCTGTCGCTTACAGGAAGTAATACAAATAGAGCTGGTAATCGAGATGATACGACTGCTGACGAGCCGCTGGGGTACGTTTCACGTAGAAGAACCTCTTCTCATGAAGAATATGACCAAGAGGCTGAGCTCGACGCGTCAGGAGCAGGAGGACCATGGAATAAAGACGATTTAGACGCAAGTGGTGGAACAATTGAGTTTGGCTCAATGATTGAGCCACCCCCAGCCGATGTTGGACTCAGAATTGGAATGGCAATAGAAAGCAGTAAAAAACAACAACAGCAACAATTTTTGCAAAGCTCGGGTGGGTCCAGTCAGGATACCACCAGTGTACGCAGCTCAGAGTCTGCATTTTATTCTGCTGGTAGCAGTGTAGAGTTTACAAAATCCAGTCGGGACAGCTCAAGAACAACAGATGAGAGACCATCAATAAGTATACCTTCATCGTCCTCCATCGGGGACAACGCATGGCAGGCGGAAGGGAAATTGGAGGAAGAATTCAAGGAAAGATCCCCCTCCAAGACGAGAGGTGGGGACTCATCTGGGGAGACTAGTGGTCCTGACACTCCCCAAGAAAGTTTCGAGGAAGATGAGCAATTAATTGCAAAGGAGGAAGAAATGATGAGAGCTCACCAAGCAAGAATGGAACAAGAGGAATATGAAAGGGAAGAAGCTAAACTTGCTGAAGAGGAGCTACTTGAACAAGAAAAATTGGACCAAGATGACATACGGAGAGAATCGATAGAGGAAGAGCATCATCAATATCCTCAGCAGTATGATATTGAACACGAAGGGGAAAACATTGTCGACGAAGAAGAAATAAGGGAAGAGCACGAACAGACAGAACACATTATAAATGACGAAATGATAGGAGGAGGTGGCATGACTGAGCAGTATCTTCCACCAGAATCCGGCGGAACCACAAGCAGTTCATATGGTGCTCCAGGCACAACGCAAGCAGACAACATGTCAAGTACACCACCTGCCGGAGTTAGTCGACGAGAGTCCTCGCAAAGTGGGACTTTCTCCAAGTTATTTGGAATGTTATCAATGGGTGAAGTGAAATTCTTTTCGAGTGATGAAGAGCAGAAAAGTGGCTCGTTAGAAGGAACGGTTATAGGTCTCCTCTCTGGTGGTACTAGTGTTAGTGGTACAACAGGAGCGACAACGACAACAACAACTACAGAAGCTTCCGGAGCACAACCACTAGCAACACCAGCTGAGGATCCTAGTATTGCCACTCCTCCTACTCGTACAAGTATACCTAATGAAGCGGAGAATAACCAAATGTCAAAAATGGCAGCTGCTGTGGCAGGATCTATGTCTGTTGATGAAGATTCTATGGCAGAACAGGGTGGCCCTGGTGGTCCTGGTCCTGACGGCGCTGGTCCTTTTGGTAGAAGTAAATGGGGCTTTGTAAAAACACTCAAAGAAAAGAAAGCAGAAGAGAAAGAAAATGCTGCCGCACTAGCAGCCCTCCAGTCGGATATCGTGAGTTCATATTTATCGAAATAAAAAGCGAGCAGACAACGAGTGTTTTATAAACGAAAATAAATGATATCGCTGCAGTCAACATTTTATTTTTATTTTTTGTGTTCCGTTCTTCTGTAGTGTGCTTTCCTAAAAAAGAGCCTTCTATACATTGTGTAGCCGTTATGTGCTGTGTTATAATTTTTTGCTCCATGTCAATAGGTACTTCTTCAGAACTGTGTACTAAATTTTTTTCCTCCAAAATATATAATAAGCCAATGTTTTTAAACGGAACCAAGAAATCGATATTTTTTTCCATGAATTTACTTCAAACGTAGTAAATTCCAAATGACTCCATTTTTTGGTTATACACACCTGGGATAAAAATAAAAAGGAAAGAAACTTTATGAAAGTTTTTTGACGGGGTTGGCCATATAAAATAATGCATTTTATAGATAGAGAGAAAGGACCCAAGGTCGTAGGCAACTTCTTCACTTTCCCATTCCACTTTCTCTACAAAAGCTACACAGCTTAAAAACTACTTACGTTTACGTACACTCACAAAGAAGAAAAGCGTAACGAGATATTATAACAAAGTAGGATTGCAAACGCCGTTTTCATCCACTTTTCGCTATTTATGTGCCTCATAGAAAGGGGATGGTGCTCAATAACCGTTACATCGTCAGCTTCTTCTTCTTCTTTTCTTCTTCAGAAAAAAATGAGAGTGAGCAAACAGTGGCATTTTTCTTGGTAAAAATGTGCTACTTTTTGGCTGGTATGGTGGTGGGGATAGTGGTAGTATTTCATTACACATTCCTCTACTCCTTGTCGAACATTACATGCAGGTTATTTGTTGAAATTCTACTGTAGAGTATATTTCTGCTCTGTGTATCCAAAGGATGTAAAAATATATTAGTAAATACATAGCCATAGCTCACCTCATCATAATATCGTGGAGAAAAAAGAAGGTTGTTAGAGGAGTTAGGAGCAGTAGTAGTAGCAGCAAATGTAGCTAATGTAAAGAGAACTTTTTTCTCTCTTCTTATTCTCTTTCTTTTGCTCCCATGTGTACAGTGAATAGGACAACAGGGCTCTCCTTTTGCAAAAGCCCGTTTTCCTGTCTAGAATCTCTTAACCTATATAAAAGGTTTGTATTTATATAAGAAATTGTTGTAAAAATCTTACCACATCACATACATCTTACAGTATAATGTTTTTCTAGCGGTGGTGAATGCCGGATTTGAAAAAGGAGAAAAGGATGAAGAAAGTTAGTAGCAATAGCAAGTCATAAGTGAGTTGTATATAGTCTTTTGCAAAGCTTTACCATGATGTCAACTTGAAATGATCAGTGAACGACTAAGTTGAGGTGATAGCAAATATAGTTTAGTTTGAGTAAATATATGTATGTGGGAGTAGTGAAGGTATATATGAAGGAACACGAACAGCAGCAGTCATAATGGAAATGAGATGACTGACTGGGGCCTAGTTGCCGCAATTCATGAGCCATTTCATCCCTGTTTTTCCTTCTTTGAATTTTTTCTCTGGTATTACCTCTTCAGGCAGTTGGTTCGTATAAAATAAAATGGTGTAGGTATTTTGACGATGATGATGATGTGGATGAGAACGATGATGGGTCCTTTTCCCTCCTTTTTCCTCATATTTTATTATGGTACATCTAGAGTTGATATAATGATCATCAACCTCGTGTGTGTGTGGTATTGCAGTAGTACATGAATTCTCCAGTGTGCTCGTTCACATCAAGTAGTTTGCCTATGGTTTGTCGTTAAAAACCTCGTCAAGAGAAATCATCATATTACTTGCAGACATTTTCTCTACATTTTACTGCTTACTCCGAAGAACACTTCATGTATGTACGTGTATTTTCTCTGAGTCAGCCGTTAGTTAGTTGGGTTAAAAACTGGTGTGTTTTGCTTGTTTTATGTGCTATAAAATATGATGCCGTTTCTCATTCCCATCATTATTCCTGCTCATATAAATAAATGTGATATGGAATTATGGAACATTATGCTTTTTTGCTGCATATGTATTTCTGTTTTCCACATTGTTTTATCGACGACGAGATGGGATTTTCTTGAGTAGTTATGTAGTTTGTTTAAAATGAGCAAATAATCATGATATGTAGAGAGAGTGTATAATAATAATAATGCTGGATGAAATAAAAATACGAAATCTCGTACCGGTTCCGGGTAAGGTGATTCAACAGGGTCTCGATTGGGTACTTGGGACAATCGGTGATCTTTAAGTAGTGTGTCCCTTCTTGAGTTTTATAGACATTATTTTTTTCAGATTAATAAAATTCAAGAGAAAGTAATGAAAGGTACAACAAGCTTCCATGTCTTCTGTTTTAAAATTTTACCCTTCGCGCTCGGGTAACGTAAAAAACGGGTAAAAAATAAAAGTCTATACTATCCAATAATTTAGTAAGCATGGTCGGTTAATTTTCCCATTTATAAAACTACGCAATTCAAAATAACCTGATGAACATATAGTAAATCTTTTCTTCACATCAACATAATATTTTCCAATTCATCCAACAAATGTATGAGTTTTAAACACAATTTGTATGGTTAAGTGGTTAACTAAAGAAGTTTCAGACGATGTGATGAAAAAATGAAAAATAACATGACAAGATTTTCGTTATTAGGGCTATAAGGAGGATTACTTTTGTTATTTTGTATTACCGTCTAAAATTGGAACGAGGATGATGCATTCACTAGCAAACTTGTATTCACAAAAATAGACTATACCTTAAGTTCATATGCGGGCATGCATACCAAATAAAACCTAGCAATATACCAGCATAACATACGTATATAGGGATCAAGCTTATTAACTGGCTTGATAGGGATTCATTCCTACTAAAAGTTCATATCCGTTCTAGTAAGTAGGTAAACATATGTGCACGTGGAAGGACAACCACTTGACAAGGTAGTAGTGATTACCTCACGTTGCTAACAAGACTAAATTTTTTTGCTTCTATCAGGCAAAGCAATTTTGCTTGACGGAGAGACATCCTGGAAGAAAGTGAAGTCGGAAAGTACATAAGCCTATACAACAACCTAAGAAGCAGAGAGCTCGCGAATGAAAAACATTTTTTTACCGTATTTAGGCACTTGAGCTATATGTATCATGACTATCATGTTGGCACATTTGACATGACTGCTAACACAAATGTGCTGACGTTTATAAGACATGTAAGATGTCTACGATTTTTCTCTCCTCTCTGTCTCTTCTTCCTCTTTACTTCTGTGAGAAATTGTCTGTGTGCTCACACACTGCTTTCCCTTAATGAGGTAATGTGTATTTACCAATCGCTCTCCAGCAAATATTGCCACACTTTACCATTATGTACTCTCAAACCCCATCCCACCCAAATGTGTCCTTCTCCATAATAGCTACATTTTACAAATCAACAAGAATATATGTATGAGTTTAGTAGGTTGTTGGTTTAGGTGGGTTGGTCGCTTTTCTTGAATAAAATGGGGGTAAAAAGTCGACAATTTTTTATTGTACATAACTAACAACTTAGGAAAAAAACAAGAAAGGAGAAGAAAGAAAAGGGACGTTATAGATGATTGTGAATGGAGAAAGGAAGCCAATACGAATATGTAGGGAGGCTCTCATGAAATATGCATGAGATTTGATGGTGGGTGTAGAAAGAGGGATGCAAGTAAGAATTCGGTATGCCTTTATTATGCAGGAATTTATTTCTTTTTCATCGAAAAAACGCATTATATTATGTACGTTTTTTGAATAAGTTATCCTTCCAAGAAGTCATATTATGTATGTTTACATGAATAGTTTGATATGTCTAAAACTATTGGGACACTTTCAGGGATTCAGATAAAATCCGGATAGGAAAAACAGCTCTAACCACCAAGAATATTTAAATGCCTTTATCGTAGATATTTAATGGAAGTTTTTGATGGGTACCTGCAGCTCTTTAAATCCAAGCATTTGTTGCTGCTATTCGTTTGAGTTTCAAGAAAATTAGTATTAAAACTTGAAGGAGAAAGTGGCTCTAATATTCGTCGTTAAAAAGTTTCTATCGTTGCTCGTTTCGCATTAATTGATTTATGATTACTTGTACGACTTGCCAAGTATAGGAGCTTTGTGTAACTTGCAATAATGTAGTTATTGTCATTTTCCTGCTTCGAGCAACTAGAATAAATGCGAATTTCAAAAATATGGGGGTTTGTTGTTGTTGTTCAGGGACCTGAGTCCGTGAAAACTGTACTGTATTAATACGAATAAAGTGTATAGTTTTGCTACTTTCCTTGTTGATTAACTTTCTCTGAAAATCTCAAACAATAGACTTTCCTTCTTGATAACGGAGATTGCCGTTGTTGTAAAAAAGTAGATTAAACGTCAAACACAATAGGAATGGGTGTGTCTCGTTTTCAGTTCAACTCTGAAGAAGAAACTTGTTCCTTATTACTTATTCGGTGAAAGTCTTTATTCCCCATACTTACACAGGTATATACATTTATAGACACATTCCCTAGCAAACTAATTGATCCGAACAGGGTACGTCATACCCTTCACTACCGTCGACACACGTTGTGTGCATACCATTTATGGAGTACATATATGTTTTACATATATATATACATAATATGTGGAAATGGGAAAGTGGAAGAAAGCAGGAGAAAGTCGACTAATGGGAAAAGTTGTTTTAGATAGGAGTTGCCGCTGCTGCGGAGGGAAGCTGAAGCTGTGCTTACACTATGCTGACATCGCCTTTGCTATTGTTGTTTGTTTGCCTATTGCCATTATCATTCTCTCTTTTTTTTTTCTCTGCAAGTCGTAGTAAGCTTATAAAAACAGTCGTTTTGATAACATTATGTAAACTTAGCCAAATATGTAAGCAAACTATCCCACTACTTCCACCCCGGTTATTGTCATGCATCTGTGTGTAGCACACAGCTCACACTTCTCATAACACACCAAACTCAAAAGAGAAAAGAAGGCTTAAAGTTTTCATGGAAAAAATAAAACAAAAAAGGAAGGAAGGTGCTACTGCATATTAGCTGGGTTTCCCACAGAGCGCGATGCGTTATTGCCTATGAAGCTTTTGTATTTGCTCAGTCAGCTTTCGCTACATTTCAGTTTGTGAATACAACATGGCGCATTATTATTATGCGCTAATGTATTGTTCAGCTATTTTGTTTTTGCTTTATTTCGTTGCAAAATAACTGGCTTGTTGTGTGTGTGATGATGATAATAATGGTATCAAGCCCTGTGCATCTCTTTATGATCATGGTTTTCCTTTGTTATCTAATTAGCAGACTGGCAATGCTGGAGCTGATGGATCTGGTCGTGGCACTGGGTAAGTGATTATTTCTTTTGTCTTTACCTATACATCTATTTCGTATCATTATATAATATTTTAGCAGCAAAGTAGTTAAAACTGTAGAGGTAAAATGTAATCCGTAGAATGTAAATATGTGTAGTTTATATATATATATACAAACATCATATTTAATACACGAAATATCTACACAAAATTAATTGGGGGCAAAGTATAAAAAAGTATAGTACCGTATTAAAAAGCAGAAGACTTAATAAAGCGAAGCTTTTGTTCACGACTTTAGTACTGTCGTATTATCATTACGTTGATGTTGTTTCACCGACACATTTACACAACATCGACACTTATTTTCTCTTAGTTCATTAATACTCTATCTGCTACTCAAGCTGCACTCACCAAAATTACTACTAAAATACTTACTGTTTATCTATAATACTGACTATGAATACTTCTGTACAAGCCATACATGGTTGATATTTATATTAATGCTATTACTGCCGCATAAATGACAACGTAAATCTATTTTAACACCACCCACTGTCGTCATGCATCAAATAATGATACATAATATACAGCTATAAAAGATTTATATGCATATACAATGTAGGCATAATAATAATATCAGCAAAAAGAAACACTCATTAAAAACCTTTGTTATTATTATTATTGACTAAATTCACATAAAGCTACTGCTGGCATCGTCTTAAAAAATTTTGTATTGTGTCATCACAAAACAAACAAATAATATTGTTAACAATAGGAATTTCACCATTAAAATGCCTATGTATTTTACAAAGAAAGTAGATAAATTGCAATTATTGTTAAAAATCAAATAAATAACCAAGTGAAAGCAAAATCGAGCAAGCAACTTACTCACTTACTTACCACTGCTGCATATAATATTTGCCAAATACTTATAAAACCACTGTACTTTTGTGTAGCAAGCCATAAAAAATAGGTACCCTAAAATATAAAAAATTCGTATAACTCTTCGGAAATAAGTAACCGTCGATATTAAGCATGCATGTACACACACTCACGCGGTAAATTAAATAAAGAAAATTGTATTAAAGTATGTAAGACGAAGATATAGTGGTAGAGGGTAGTAAAAAGCAAGCTATGCGTAATAGTATATGTATCGTAATTATATGTACATAGCTAATAGCTAGGTCATGTCAAGGCTGTCAAGGAGTATATTTATATATTATTCTGTTGATTTGGATCAAGCAATTTCACGTACAAAAAATAAAACACAGCTGCTGTCGTTGGTGGTATTATAAACTGCTCTGTAAAGAATAGAATATAGAATAGTGTATATAAAAATACTACAATATGTGTAAAGTATAAAAAAAATGTTTTATAACAATGTCCACACACAACTGTTTATATTTAATAATACAATAGGTAAAACAGCTTTCACATCGCAAAAAATACTGTATTTGGTAGTTGGTGCCGTAAAACTATTGTGTGCACGTACGAATACTACTTTACTACAATCTATAGAAAAGAAAATCGTAAAATATAACCTTATTACTCGACGACAACGACCGACCCTTTCCTTCTTGTTTGGTTTTAAAAAATGAAGATGGAAAGGGTTTCCTTTTTTCCTTTCTCCTGCCTATTTACTACCTAAAAAAATGGATTTATTTTATATTTTTTACTATAAATTTTTGTTAAAACTTTTTTGCAAAAAGTTTATTTGTTTTCCAGTGCGCTAGAGAAAAAACGTGGACAGAAAGAGAAAAATGCGCATGTTACCCCTCAAGATAGGTAAGATGTGAGAGTGGGCTACCTACATATGTACATACATGCATAAATAAATATGTGAGTAGAGCAGTTTTTCTTCGAATGGAAATAATAAAACATGTTGTAATTTATGAGTGAGAGTGTGTGTGTGTTTCTAAAGTAAGTGTATACACTGGGTACAGATATGCCATATTGGAAGAGTTATAACTTATAAACATAAGTATATAGGTACTACTTATATTACATACTTAATAGTTAAAAGTCGTCGTCATATGTTTTGCATTTATAGTTTTTGCTTGCTGTAAACTCGTAAGTTGCAAAAAAGTATGATCGACCCAAAAAGGGCTCTGTCTTGTATGGAGTGATGCACTCTTAAGAGTATCCGTTCGTTGTAAACAGAAGCTAAGTAATAAAATGAAGGAGGCAAAAACATGGTTTATGGCTGTCACGCTGGTTGTTGTAAGCAGAGCTAGATGAATGTCTTTGGGAAAAGGTTGTTTCCTCAACTTTATTAAAAATTTATGCAAAGAGAAATGTTTGCGTACCATATGGCAACATTAACTGGCGGAGGAGGAGAAGCCCTAGTGGATCATAGGCGTGTGTTTATATAAGATTAGGAAAGAAAAGGAAGCTGAACATGATTATAAAATTGACTCTTAATGAATTTTTAAATTTTGAAAGATTAGACGGAACTAGGAGTTGAGCTATTGAGTAAAACCTGTTTATTACTTTGTTCGAAACATTCAAAATTGCTTCATTGTGATGATTTTAGAAATATTCTCGTACATTACATCAGCTCATAAGTCATTTATTATGCAGGCTGCATAGTTTCATATTCTAAAAAACATTATGTTCGTACATAGTTACATGGAAGAAAACATGACATTATTATGACTCCTTATTTCCGTCAAATCAGTTATAATAATGAAAACTTATCAAAGAGCGTGCATTTTGGACCGAAATTTTATTTTGGAGGGTATGATTTTTAGCAAACTAGTAAAACCACTAAAGCTTCTGGCCGGCAAAGTGAAACTCAGTCAGTAAAACTCTAATTCCATTAGTATGAAACCGTGTGTTTTTATGAAAAGAAAGCAATTACACAACCAAACTAATGGTTTGGCTGTCATGATGCAATTTTAATTTATGCGTTTAATAATACAAACTGTTCAGACGTGCAGGTTTCGACTCGTGTTGCGAATAACGCAACCGTTGCGTTATCCAACTCACACATAATATACCATTGCAAATACAAAGCAAAACCATTTCATGCATCTAGCTAATCGACATGAAAGCCAAATAAAACTTAAAATCAGGCATTCTGCTTTCAAACTAATTTTTTGAGATATATACACTTATTGAGCGAGTTAGTAATTGTTATTAGCATTAGGATGCATACTGTAATGCATTCATTTTGGAATGAGGTTTTCGCGTGACAGTGGGAAATTGCTGTAAATGTATGAATTGTAAATGTGGCTTTTACGCATTCACATGCAAAATGTAAAGGACATCGCATCAGAGAGAGAAGAGAAAGTATTGTGACATGTCATTCTTCTATTGCTGTGATTAATGATGATACTTCCCGACCCAGTTGAAGCATAAGTATTTATGTCGATGCCCGTTTCTATTCTGTTGACAATAATTATTATGACAGTGTAATCAAACTAGGCGGAAACGGGAAGGTATAAAATATGTAGTGAAAACTTTTTGAAAGGTTCTGATATTTTGACGATGATAAGATACATTTATATTGAGTTCATATTCTTACAGTCACATTAATAATATACATCTAACACTGGTTACAAAACTAGCTGATGTAGTAATATATTTCGTACTCTATAAAATATAGGTCAGTGTAGTAAAAATTATGTGTAATTTTACTTTCCGTACTTATTTAGTATTTATATATGACATGATATTGAAATTGTAGCAGCTCCCAAATTATTTGCTTTGGTAAAGGAGCTGGTTTTGTATGAATTTTTGGCATACGTATAGTATGTACGTATTCCATATTATCAATTATAGTGCCTGCTGTTTGTTTGAAAATGACATTTTCATACTATAAGAATATTTTCTAATATATTTATGTTTATGAACCCTTATAGCCATCCTGGAGACAATCCGTTCTACTCCACAATTGACAGCATGCCAGATATTCGACCCAGGAGGAAATCAATTCCGTTAGTGTCTGAGCTGGTACGTGATACGTTTCCTATTATTTTTCCATCATACATTCAAACAGTTTTATAACAACAACTGATACTATGCCACTTACGTCGATGAATATGAATTCTCTGCATGACATTAATTGATAAAATATTTACACTAATGCGACGAAAATCCAAGTTGATGAATTTTGCATAATGTATTTCATATAAAATAATTGTTAATTACTTTTGTTTTGCTGCCGGGAATTTCGACAGGTTCTCAAGGTACGATCAAGAATAAAAGATGTTTAATTAGTATTCTCATTTTCACTTTCCTTGATTATTCTCAGTCCCTCTGCAACTTTTTTGTAATCAATAAATGAAAGCCTAAAGATGAAGCAAACTCGTTGGGGAAATTGTTAATCAGTAAGAGTGAACAGACAATAAGTAATTCGTTGAGCTAAAAAAGTTCTTTACTGTTAATATCTCTTTTCTTGAGATTATTAGACTGTTTATCAATATATATGTGTGTAGTGTTGGAAGATAGAAAACTATTGAATTTCCTCCAACTGATGACTACAAGGACATAAACTAGTATCAGCCATATTTCTTAGTCTTTATCCAAGTTTCCACTACTATGTATTTAGTTGAGCGCCTATATAAATGCCTACATACTATATAAGACGACGTGATGATGAAACTAAAACAAAAGCATCCAAATATGCGTCATATCTTAAACATGAATTTTTGGCGAACACTTTTGAAGATTCACGGTGTCAGCTACTCCAAACTCCAAGCAAAGCAGATAAAAAATTGTGGATTAATGTGCCTACCATCTTTGCATGGCTAAATGCATGTTCCATGAAACATATTAGAAGGCATTTTGAATGTGAACATTATAAGGTGGGATGTTTGAAACCTTCATTTTTAGCATAAAATTTTAGTTTTCCATTTAAAATTCATAGCGTATAGCATGTGCCTTTTACTACATATTATTACACTCTGGAAAGCAGACATGAATGGAAATAACAGATCAGATCTTACCGAAAACTCGTACGTATCTATCTTTTGGTGAGCGAGCATTTTCGCTGCTCAACTTGTGTAAAGCTTTACACGGACATATAAGCACACACACAGTTGTTGATAAGAAAAAGAAAGATCTAGTAGATCTCTTTTGGCTCTCCCTCTTTTCTCTCAAGATGGAAGCTTTCAAGCAAGAAACATGATTTTTTGTGAACCGTAATAATACCAAGCAAAAGAATGGCTTAGCCTGTGAAATAGGATTATAAGTTGTAAAGATTTCAAGTTGTATAGGGACGAAGGAGAAAGTAAGTGGCGTACACAGACCAGAAAGAGAGATGGGGAAATAAGGAAGCTGAATCCTGAGAAAAGGGAAAATCTAAAAAGGGAGAAAGTCCTATGCTGCTACTTGAACAACGCACACCCACAGAGATACTCCGTAAAAGATAGATCCTTTCTCTTTGTCGCGCCCTTTTTACCAAACTTTCACTTTGGAATGCTCATTAAAATTTCTTAAGAGGCCTTTTTTAGTCAGCTTCCCTCACATTTTATGGATGGACTACTACATTGCATATGAAATTTTCTCTCGTTTTTATCAGATAACGCCAACGCTTTATATAATACGTTTAATATATGTGCGCGCTTTTAGATGAAGCGTGTGTTTAGGTACTCCATAAATATATAAAAACGAGTAAAGCTTTTTATAGAACATTGCGTGACGTATGCATTCATCTTATCAATGATAGTGTGTGTATGGCTTAGAAAGAGTAACATATATCACCATTCAATCCTGTATGCATACCTAATATAAAGAAACAAAACTGCACTTGTGAGAATCCAAACTAGTGCGGGGTACTACACGACACGGATAGATAAAACGAATAAATTTATATACTCATTCACAAAGCAGCGGAGAGAGAGAGGAGGAACACAAATCTTTTGAAAATTATAATGCAATGCTGCTGGGTCGACTGGCTGGGACGCCTGGTTCTGAGAGTACGAGTCTATTGGTATGCACATCATCATAATGTGTAGGAAAAGAAAAGAGCTTTCACTCTTTACTCCAAGTCCAAATACTTGGTTTGTAAATGGACGTGGTGCATATGCATCATTATTCAGCCTTTTAGCACCAGCATCGAATTCACTTATTCTCTAAAATATTTATGTATTATATTCTATCTATTTTGTCCCGAAACACGTTCCATCCTGTAATTTATAGCATGGACAGAATATACAGTCGCATTTATGCCAAAAACCTAATTGACCTCAATGTATGTGATAAAGTTTTTGAATAGATTGCTGCGTTTGAGCAGCTCTTTATTTTGCTCAACAAAATTTATCGTGAGTATCGGCTTAAGCTAAATTCGATATTTGCGCTCGCTCCCGCGTTGTCTCATATAAAAATTGTATTTTCGACCAAGTTCATTAGATTAACAATTTACCAACGAGCTTGTTTATAAGCACCATGAAATAATAAATGATGGTCCCCGATAATAACATAAATCCTGACGACAGACAGCCCACTAATCAAATTCTAATTTTGTTGATGCATTTTAACGGAATGACCTTCTAACTTTGTTTCACGCAGACAATGGCAGCAACAAAAAGACAAGCAGCAGGACTGACCAATGCTATTCCGAGATCAACGCTAAATGATGAGGAATTGGTAAGAAATGACGGAGATAATTTCTCTGTTACTATTTTTATATCAATATTTATATTTTTAATATCAACGCA